>OX411306.1:146623074-146737894 GCA_948150685.1 Rhaphigaster nebulosa | reverse complement strand
TTATAAAGATAAATGTAGTAATTGCATAAAAAGTTGTATTTAGTTATAGATATAACAGGACAGTCATTAATAATAAATATTGAATCATAATATTTTAATAGGTGAATGAAATAGAGCGAAACGCGTGTCGTCAGACCAAACTATTTAGTTTATTTTATTAAATTTATTCCCTTTAAATCTCATTTAAAGGATTGTATTAATAACCCATTAGCCATTAATTATTATATTTTATTTTTTATTATTGTTAAATTTTCTGGGAAGTCAATATGTGTAAATTGAATTCATGGCAATTAGACTTCTATATTTAATAGCTTTGATTGTCGAGACAAATTCATTGCGAAATTTATTGACGTTTCGGAGTATTCCTCTCAATCTTCAGTTGTTAAATGTTACTGAATCCTTATATGTTCAAAGGTATTCCTCATGTATAAGAGTGATAATATCACTCTTCGTCACAATTATTAATGTTCCCCATATAATTAATAACAAAGATGTTTGTACTAGATATAGTTTTCCTCTCAGAATTTTCAATTTTATTGTTCCCAATTAAAACGAATTAAAATATTTTAGTAAAATTAAGGGACTATAATAGATAGCCAAGGTAGAGTTTTTGTTTTCTGCTTTGAGCTTAACGAAATACAATAAATTTTGATAAAAATCTGGTAATGAAGTGAAATGAGTATTTTATGGTATACACATAAGTAGGAGGTTAAATCAAAACTAGAACAAATTTTACTTCTTATGAAGATGGAATATGTAATTTTTTTTTTTTCATAGCTCCTAATTTACTCAATTTTCAATGCCTGAAGATTTACCTTTTTCTGCAGAGTAGAAGATATTGCAATAGGTTGGAAAAAAAATTTCTTAATTTTCTTCATTATTTATGAGATTTATGTTCAAGATGGATTTGGATGATTCGGAAATAATTCTATTATCATGGTTTAAAACTGTGGTTACTAGAGTATGATTACAATATAAAAAAATGGTTTATTAAAGTAGTTTGGAGGCGGATGAGTTGTGGGTCATTTTATTATATTATATTATTACAGTATTTATTTTATTATTATTCTTTTTCTAAAAAAGTGGAAAAAAAACAGAAATAATATTTAATAAAGTAGAATATATATGTATTATTTTTTAAGAAGGTGGTAGATTTTACAATATATTGACGAAATATTTCTTCATCTGTTTTATGGTTACTACGGTTCTCTATGGATGGAGATGGACTCAGAAAAAAGTAATTTTTTCATGGTTAAAACCTGTGGCTTAGATAGAATGACTAGTAAATTCAAAGAAGTGGTAAAGATTTGTGTCGTGTTTAGATAATTTGGATCTGCGAGTTTTCATTTTATTATCTTTATAAGTGCTGTTCCAGTTATGTTTTTATTTTTTTTTTTCATTCAAAGCAAGAACGACTTATTAAAAATTCTTTAATACTTTAAATAATTTAAATTTAATAATTAAATACTTAAATAAATTTAATATTATTAAATTAAATTATTAACAATTTAAATTCTTTAAAAAAAAACAAGAATCAAACCTTGGTTAGTCAAGTACTGTACAACTCATTCTTTCGCTATTAATTTTCGCTATAAATTTATCTATTCGATGACCTGAAGATGATTGGATGAAGTCCTCGTATCAGTTTCAGGCATCAGTTGGATAAACAAAACAAAAGCATACTAGAATCGGAAGAACCAAATAAAGCTAGAAGAGCGATGGGCTGACTGGTATCAGAAGGGCGCAGACACATTGTGATGCTGCACAGCCGATATAAAGATTATCCGATAGGGATTGCCATTGTCGACGAGGCACAATGCACATAATTGTGCGGCGACAATAGAAGCTCCAGCCTGGAGCCTAATCCCTCTCCATTGTGCCTACAGCTACCTCCAGCGTCTTCTCCAGTCGGGCTCTTTTTCGACAGGTATGCTTCATACTTCAGTCTGTTTTATTTTCCTTGATATTTCTCAGTGTGCATCATCCCCTTCCTTATTCAAAGCCCAGACTTTTCCCTTTTACCACTCAATTCAGTGAGTGACCCATACCATCCATATACACGAGCTATACATAGTGACTTTAGACATTGCTGGTTTTTCTAGTAATGCTTAACAACATTAATAAAATATGTTCTTGTCACATACGTGTTTCTTTATATATCTATCAATTATAATAATTAGTATCAATCAATTATATCAATCAAAAAAAAAAAAAAAAAAAAGTATCAATCAATTAGTATCTATCAATTATAATAATTACCTTCAGTTATTTATATCTGTTTTATTTTCTTATTTTTAAACGATGTTTTAAATTTCAATGATACCATAGAAATCTCCTGAAAAAATAATAATATAAGAGGCAATCTAACTTTTTTAACAACAATGTTTATTTTTTTTCTTGTTAGCTAATTTTTTAAGAGTCATATTCTTGTTTTATTTATTTAAAATGTTTTGGGCTTTACAGCAAACAACGTTGAAAATGAATTTGAAATTTTAAAATTAAAACATTTACAATGTTGCAAAATACAGTTTTAAATTGTTTTAAATATTTTGGTGTAAGTTGTAGTTACACTTTCGTCCTTTAGAAGTAACTCCTCCTATCTGTTTTTCTTGATATTTCGTTCTCTATTTAGATTCGATAGCCTAAAACCTGGTCAGGATGTGAACTACTGTCAGTTAGGCAGGTTACGCAATCAGGTGGAGATCTTTTACTCATCAAGTTCTCATATTTAATTCGAGTATGTCGACCGGGTCAGTACCACTTCTTCTTTTCTGGACATCAGGACATCTAAACCTTTTCGCTGAACCTACGTCTCAACGACTCTTATCTTATTATATCTTGGAACGGTCCAAATCTTTTACCACGCTTGCCATATCTTTTCTTTGATCAGAGAAACTTCTTTGGTTTGGTTGTTGATGATCAACAGGTCCACTTTGATAGCTCTCTTAGCTATACTATCTACCATCTCGTTGCCTTTGATACCGACATGGCTTGGTAGCATTAAAAAATGAACCGTACTCATCCAAAAAAATGAACCGTAGTCATCTCCAATATTTCAAGTTATAGTAAGGTCTCGATTACCAGCCAGTTCTGAGAAAAGGAATCTTGCATTGAGATGAAGGCAGATTTCGAATCAGAATAAATTACAGCTCGACTAATAATTATTTTAGTGTCTATGTGTGTCACAGTGCGATTAATTACTTATAATTTGGCATTATAGATGGTAGAGAGCAGTGGTAAGGAAAACATTCAAAGTTTATTCTCCATCACCAGGGCAGTGCCTACTCAATGTTTGCTCTCAGAACCGTCAGTGTAAATAAATTTCCAATCTTAATGAATGCTTTCGAAGCGGTTAAAGTCGGTAAGTGCTGTGCTTGGGGAACATTTTTTCGATTTTATTTTGTGCACTTTAGGAATTGGAAGCAACCATGACTCCATTTCTATATTATGGAACTCTGGAACGGAAGAGAATGTTTAGGTCCAAGTCTGTGATGTATGGTTTATATCTTTCTGCTATTTAGGTCTATATTTTCGACTATTTAAAGGAGAAAAATTGACACAAAACCTGCGATTAAGATGATGTATTGAGCAAAAACTTACTTTTCTTAAATTCAAAGGCAGTACCCCTGCTTTCACTTGTAGGCCGAGCGATTGTTGGGCTAGAGCCAAAAACGCCTATGGCTACTCTAAGTGCTATGGTTTGCTATTTTCAGGTCTAACATTTTTATCCTTCTATCACTAGATGAATTGTAAACTATGCTGCCATAATCAAGTTTACTTAAGACGAGACTTCTACATAGCATGACTGTACTTGTTTTTCCTGCTCCTTGAGAATTACAACACAGTTTTTACCAGATTAAGTGATTGCAGGCATTCTTTTCTATTTTTTTTTTTATAATAGTTGCTCTTTTTTTACTCTTTTAGAAAAATCTATTGGTTATCCGTTAATGCGGAACTTTGCAATGTCTTTTATATTGTTCTTGGTAGGATTTCTGTATCTGGTAAATACAGTTGCCTGGAGCATGGCGTTGGATATTACATGACCCTTTTTTTCCAACTTTGCAATGTCTACTGAATTCTGTACACAACTATGGATGGCAGGTAAAGTTTTCCCTTCCCAACAAATTACTAGGTCGTCTGCGTATATTAAAATGGTTGGCTGGTTATTCAACTTCTTTGGCAACTCAATTTATAGCTAAATTTAAGAGTATTGTGCTCAGAATTGTCTTGTGGTACTCCATTTTGTTGTTCAAACTTTGCGGAAATTTCTGTAACACATTGAACATTAAATGTTCGATTATTTAAACAAAATTTAATGGATCTCAGGATTTTACCGCTCATTACTTTCAAGGTTCATCTACGACCTGCATTGAATCCACTTTGCCAAACGTTTAAAGTATTTTTACTCTCAAGGAACCATTTCAATCGATGGGCAGCAATTTTTTCAAATAGCTTACATAGAAATAACACATGTTTTTACATAGGTCAAAGCAATAACAGAATAACGAAGAACAAATAAATTACTTAAAAGAGGAAAGTTGAATTGTTTTAGTACCTTTAAGATTTGCCTTATATATAGACATAAGGGTTTTCAACGTCATTGGTATATAAAGTGGAAAACCCTTTATGTCTATATATGAGATTTATCAATCATGAAACGTATCACGTAAACTATTTAACGATGAATCAACTAAAAAAAAATTTTAAAAAATTACGCAGTTCATTTACATGCCAAAACAACTGATGAAGACTATGTCGCAGATTATTCTGATTTAGTACTGATTTTTCCCAAATTAACAATTACATAATAATGGATTGCCAAGTTTTTATTTAAAGCTTAGCATAAGGTACTAACCACTAAATTTCAAGTTCTAAATCTGATAAATTAAGTACCATATTAAATAAAAATTTCGAGCCAATTATCATGCTTCTTTGTAACTCATTTTTATTAATAAACTCATTATTTTGGATCTAATTAGGGAAAAAGAACTCCCAGGTAACTCTACATTCGTTTGGACGTATTAAATGAAATATTAAATATATCATTTTTTTTTTAACTTGTTTATATAAAAATATTATAATCTGCCAATTTATTGGACAGTAGGTAATAGTGGTAACTACGAAACTTTCGTAAAAAAAAATAATAATTTTTTTATCAAATAAATAATAAAAATAATCAAATAACCACAAATTAGTAAGTGAAATTTAAATATAGTAGTAAAATAAGGACACTAATCATTTAGTGTAACATTTTAACATTCGACTGTTTACGATGGATAAAGAATTTTTTTCTCTAAATTCCAAAAGACCTCCATTTTTTTTTTTTTTTTTAAATTGGAATAAAATTGCACATTTTCATTAATTAATTGTTATCAAAATTGATTAAACTTTTTTTTCACTATTTATGCTGGAAGTAAGTAATATATTTTTTTTCTTTAACTTCATGGTCTGAGAATGGGGAAGCATGTCCCTATTTGTACAAAATAAAAGTCTTTTATATTGCAAAAGTTCTCATACAGACTTACTTTATATTTTAGTAAGTTATTTCTTTACACCGAAAACGTTTAACTTGTATAAAATGAAACGTCAAACAAATAATTAAAGATTTTCTTGCGATTATCTTTAGATTTAATTATTTTCTTTATTCACAATACGTATTATCGGTCTCATATTTTATAATAATGGAATTTTCATAACATATATCAATTCAGTCCGACTAAAAATTCCAGCTAGAACAGGAATTCCTCACAATCGGCTTGAGGAAAACGTTTGATGACAACAGGGCTGAAAAGAAAGAAGATAAATTGTTTAATTCAACATTGTAGTTCTCAAAGGAAGGGGTAAGAAGGTTAATTGCGGCAAGACAAAGGGAATATTCATAAATCGGTTGGAGATGGAGGAGAGGGGGGGAGGGAGATTTGCAATGGGGACATAAACAATTCATAGAGAGCGTCTCTGCCCGCACCATATTTTATTCATTGGCCTCCTTCCGACGTCACAGATGTTTATTATAAAGAACTCTCCTTTTGACTCCACTCTTAAGGATTGGATGTGAATTGCGCTCTTGTTCTCTAAACGCCCTTAAATCTTCCATTGCCCACTTTGATATTAGCTTGGTAGTGCTTCAAGAAGTCCCTTAGTTCTTTGAAACTAGATGAGCACCATACGCTTATATATATATATATATATATATATATATATATATATATATATATATATATATATATATACAAATATATATATATATATATATTTATGTGCGTTCAATATCCACTATATCCAATAGGTTTAGAATCGATCCACGACTACTAAAGCAGAATTAATAATTCTCAAACTCGAATCCAGGAGTTAAGAGTTCAGTACCTTACCCACTTAGTTATCCCACTCCTTATATAATCCCTTGAAAGTTGATTAAATCCTCCCCAGAATAAAAATAAAACATCTAAATTCGGCCATTGTTAGCAAAGATTAGGAAAAGATTGGGCTCTCCATCCATGTTTTGTTTTCCGAATATGTGATACAAAATAACACCCGATCCTTTCACTATCACTGATATAAGTTTGTAACTTATACGATAGCATACCCTAGTTAGAATATCTCTGATCTCAAACCCGAAAAAAAGGGTACTTACGTTCTTAACAGTCGACTATTGCTGTGAGTTATAACTTAAACTATTTCTATAACTGCTTTAATTGAATCAGCACTTTCAACGTCCGCTTGCTCAAGAGATAAACAAGCCGACGGATCCTTTTTATTTGAGGTCGGGGCCTAAATTCGCATAAATACGAATCAGTTTATGGTGTCAGTTTAAAATCTGAACATATAATCGACCGTGAAGTAACAAAGTAACAAAAAAAGAAAATAATCAGCTCTTAACAGCTGTTTTATTATAATTATTTAAACCATATCATAAGGGGCACTCCATACCAGAAGGACGCACCCGCCATTGCAAGAATTTTTATTTGACGGCTCGTATAATACTATACATACATTATTCTTGGTATAGGTATTCTTGGTATTTAGGTATATATGGTTTATATATATATATATATATATATATATATATATATATATATATATATATATATATATCCTGTAGATCATATGATGACCTATAGGATTCTTGGTATAGGTATATTATTATATATAGGTATAGGTATATTATTATTATATAGGTATATTATTATTATATTATATGTATCATTTAAAAAAAAAATAAAAAAAAGCGTGACAAGGCTTTTCGTCCTTGTACTAAGCGCCGCATATCGTCGGTTTGAAACTTCAAACACATGATTTTACAGGACAAACAAAACACTGATTTATAAGCAATTTTGTATTTTATAATTTTATAAACTAATTATAAACATTCCAACTTAGTAAGTAAAGAACTGTGGAACCTATTTAATGACGGGCTTGGAAGTGATACTTGAATAATTTCTAGCGGCAATTGTATGCGATAAGCACTAGTAATAGAAAGAATCTCATTGATCTATTTAAAGCTTGTTACGATTTTTGAACACATGAGTGCTTTTAGAATCTTGTTTCTAATAAAATCAAAATCACGCAACTGATTTTGTTACGATAGGAGGTTTCATACGATAATATTTTTCTAAGAATTGTCTACTTTGCCTTTTTTAATCTAGACAAGATCAACTATTTAACTGTTACTACCATTTCGTAAAAACCACAAGCCTTGGTTAACTTCGTATTATCATATAAGTAAAAATTTAATAGAGTACTTCTCCTTCTTATGATGATATTTAATAAATCATATCTTGGTATAGTTAATTTTTTTTCCATCTTTGAACAAATATAAATATTAGTTGTTTATCAAGTGATTGATTACTTGGGAACAGATATTTTACTCAACATTTTTCATCTAAACTTCAGCATAATACGTTTTTATTTGCATCAGCCATTATGGATGTAATGATAATGGATGTTGTTATCATGATAATGATTATTTCGGATACTGAGTAAAACCAAATAATATTAATTTCTCAATATCTAAATGATACAAAATGTCTTATCCATAAACATACCCACCTACTAATAAAATAGTTGCCTTAGGGGGAGGAGGGCTGAACTAGAGCGGAGCAATATAAAATAAAGATAAGAACATTTTATGGCTATTATTGCGGGCTGGGTAATAAAATCTCACTTAAAGAATGGCGTGCCAGTCAGTAACCATTACCTCCAGTACACGCTAGCCTGCACTGGAGCTTGTACCCTCTTTCCCTTAACCAATCTTAGGTTATCGAACATATTCAGCGAAGGAGAACCTCATTATTTATAAATCTCTCATTATATGGCCATTTTTGAAACACAAATTTTAATTCTTAAAATGCTTTTGAAGCAATTTATATCATTCACATTCCGTGTTTTAAAAACAATTACTTCATAGGCTGATTGCTCATAAGAAGCATAGTAATTAGACATAATGATGTACTTGTTACAAAGGCATAATATTGTAAAACTGTCTATGAATAGATTTTAATTCCTTCATTGCATTCTTAAGGTTATTAAAAAATAATAAATTATTTTATTTATCTAGTCCATCTCGTGGTTCATAATTAGCTACTCACGCAATACCTTTTAATTGGTATTTTAAGTAATCTCCTTGGATTTTATATTAATTGCTTTTTTTTTTATATTTGCAGGTAAGACGTCTATATATAGAGGAAGTTGTTTCACCTTTAGCAGGTAATTTTTTTTCTGTTCTCCACTATTAGTAAATATATTGTATCAAAATAAACTACAATGTAAAATATATTGTACAATATTATTTTACATATCAAACTACTCATTCAGATTATAAACATTCGTACAATTCAAACAGCCAATTTTTTTTAGTATACGTTGCCATGGTGTTGGAAACATAATTCATTCTTAGTGTATGATTGTGCGATATTTTGATAGTCTAGATGATTTATATAATGAATTTACAGATTTAATTCCTGCTTCCATTTGTATTTTATCCGGTGCAGAGTATGCATTTGATTCAGTTCAAACTGCAGAACAAAATGACTTGAAACTTTGCAGACTTGCAGACTATTTTGAGTTGTTTTAGTCCGTTTTGTATCATTTGTGCGGATTAGAAGTATTTACAAAATTATTATAAATAAAAAATAAGTTGTTTTTTACATATTTTGGCTTTTAAAAAGTGTATTTATGAATAGTGATGAAATTTAGCATGGGTTTTACTTTAGAAGCTTTTTAAAGATATTTTGCATCGTTTGCGGGAATTTGAATTCCTAAGAAAGTTTCAGAAACAAATGACCAGATTTTTTTCTGAATATTTCGAACTTGTCTGTAATCGTTGTCATGGCAACTTCACACACGTCGAAGCAAGTTTACCACAAAAACATTTTTATGAGAGTAAAAATTTCTGATTTGGACAACACATTACTTCCTTGTACACCTATAAATCGGTGGCTCAAAAAGTGATCCTGAATTTGGTTACTAGTTTCCGAAGATCGCAGTATCTCAAAAACGACACTCGGCGTCGCGATATCCATCTATTGACACCTACACACACTCGGACATCCTCTTGTTTCTGGAGGTCTCATTCCTTATGTCGTTTTCTTTCAGTAGATAACTAGTTTCCAAGAGATATCTTCATGTTCCGTGACAATATTAGAACTGTCAATATCACAACTAATTCGACCTAGATCGATCTAGTATCGATACTAGATCGATAATTGTAAATCGACAGTTTCGACATTTTTATCGGAAGAACCCACTTAGCTTATATCTGATTCTCCTGCTGCAGACTTGTTCATCTCACAAATGGGGAGAAAAAACAGTATTTTACACTCAATTTTAACACTTAAAGCAAGTAATAAAAATGTTTAATTGGATTGGAAACAAAATCGCGTTTGTAATCTTTATTACCGAACCATATGATTTCTGTATTTAATTTTAATATAATTTTTGATGTAAGTTTATTATGACCTTTAAGTAAAATATCATTTTCGTTTCACCAATTTTAACGAAGATGTAGTAAATACATTCATTGCGATATAAAAGTTCTATTTGCCAAATTTGAGATTTTTTACATTATATTTTCATATAATTTTTGATGAAAATCAATAATGGCCCTCATGTAAAGTACCACTTCCTGTAATTACGTAGTGACCACAAAGGGAGGATCACAACTAGATTTTTAAACAATCCCTAATGCAGTTTCAGATTGTTTTATTTATTTTTTTCTCAGTTGCAAAGGCCCATTAGAAGAAACGATTGAACAGGGGTATACTTTTTTCAATGTAGGATCACCCAAAAGAAGTTTGATCATAATCGTCATCGGATATATATAAATATGAAATATAAATAACGGACATAAAGTTATATGTCTCTAGAAGTATTAGACGTACAGAGGTTTATTACCAATCAAATATAAATTGTAGGAAAAAAAAGTTGTTTTTTGAATTATTTTTATCTCGGTCACCAGTAAATATAAAGAGCTCAAGAGCTCTATTTAGGTTCACGTTTTAGCAAATTGCATTTACTTTAATAAAGTTATGCACATTTTGTTTCCTGTGGTTGTAGTTTATGCTTGTAGTTTTCACGATATTGAGCATCGAATGAAAGCGAAGATTTTAAGTTTCCAACACTAAAAAATCTTTCAGTTATTTATTTTTTAAAACTAATATTATATTCTTTGTTAGCTTGACATTTTATATAATTTTATACCGCACACGATATTTTATGATTTCTTTAAAAAATGGCGGACAATAAAATCGCTGTTTGTACATTAAGAATTTTCTAGACTTTTTGTATGTCAAAAAGATATCAACAAAGAACTGAAAAATTCAAATTTTGGTAGATTAAGATGTTTGGCCGATTACTTGCATTTGTACTGTTAATAATTCAATATACCGTAAGGTTCCCAGTAAATCTTCTTCTTATTTATATATATAATATATATTTATATTTATAATAATTAGCGTCGGATGCTAGTTATTATAATTATTATATTAAATATAATTACCATAACCTGTAGGTTTAATTAATATTGAAATATATTACAAAACTTTAATGATTTATAAATCGGATGAATGAACGATTTAAATATTATATTTCAACCCATTAATGCACAAAACAATGTTTTTAAGATCTACCCTTACATCCAACCCCGAACCCATACAACCCACCCCGACGGCTTTCGAGGAGGTTGCCTAGAGACTTAATAAGTTGAGCGCTGCGCCGGATGGAGCGAAGATTTGCTTGTGGCCAAAACAATTTGCAGATTGCAAATTAATTACTGCCAAACTAAGTAAATTAATAATAATATGTTCTATTTAATTATACACATATTGAATCATCATGAAATTTACTAAAGTTATTTGATCTGAAATTGAAGAAAAATTTTGATGTTGCCCATTAGCTTCCTGTTGGCTAGTTGTAAGTGATCTGTGTGTCATAGATATATGACATAGAGACAATGGTTGAGATCGAAAGGATTCGTCTCTGAATGTTTGATTTGCCGAGGATAGTTCTTTTAGGATAACTGAAAAACTAATGAAATTAATAGAATAATTACAAAAAGTTGTAATTGAATCTTGACATTGAAATTTAGCATTGAAGATGTCTGATCACCATGCACATCAGATCCGGAACAAGCACATACTGGTATGCAATGTACCACATAGCTTGGAAGAGATTTCAATCCACATAATTATGTAATTTGTAATCATCACGGTCATTTCTAGGAACTTAAGCTAATCAATAAATTTGACGGAGGGGTCAGTAAGAGGCTGATTAAGCAGTACATGATGAAGGAGATAGCTACCGACTAAACTTGCCTCGTTTCATGGCCTTTTATTTAGCCTTTCGTGTCTGAACTTTTGAACTCATCCGTTTTTAAAGTTTTAACTTTATTTATCCCCGAGTTTAAATTATGCAAAAGCACGACAAGGCTAAAAGAAGAGTAATACAATGATAATACATTTTAGCAAATGTAAAGGCCGTCTTGTTTCGTTTTTTCTCTGGCTATTTCATCACTGTTTTTGTAATACAGTTTCAATTTTCAGTTTCAGAAATTCGATTAAATATAAAAACAAAAAATACTTTTTTATACATATATATGTATATATATATATATATATATATATATATATATATATATATATATATATATATATATTAAATTTATTTGTGGAGATAAACAAGTTAAATTAAGTAATTAAAAAAAAATTACTTGCATGTGTTTTTTTATTCAGGTAGTTTTATATATATATATATATATATATATATATATATATATATATATATATATATATATATATATATATATATATGCATATATAGTGCTTAGTGGAGTAATATATAGGATTTTGATCTTCAATAAGCACTGAAATTGGTAATTTTGTCAATAATTTATGTACTTGCAATATGTTGTATACTCAGTGCGTTGACTGTAAATATGTCGATGTTTTAATTCGTTAATAATGGGAATTTTACTTTTCTGTAAGGCTACTTTTGAAGAGAAAACTATGCAATACACGATTATTTACAAACCAAGTTGCATGAAACTTTGTATTGCATAGTTTTCTATTCAGAAGTAGCCTTACAGAAAAGTAAAATTCCCATTATTAACGAATTAAAATGTCGACATATTTACAATCAACGCACTGAGTATACAACATATTGCAAGTACATAAATTATTGACAAAATTACCAATTTCAGTGCTTATTGAAGATCAAAATCCTATATATTACTCCACTAAGCACTATATATGCATATATATATATATATATATATATATATATATATATATATATATATATATATATATATATATATATATATATATATATATATATATATAAAACTACCTGAATAAAAAAACACAAGTTATAATTATGGACATTTCTACGTCAGCATATATAACTGGTGATATTCAAAGCTATAATACGGTTGTAACTGTCTTCAAGATATCCCAACATTTAGTATTCTATAGGGATAAATCGAAAGCCATCCGGCCACAATAAGGCCATGCTTCCGAAATTGAGTCGCAACTGGAACTGCCTCTGGCGGTCTTGGAAGACCGTTTTTTTTCCGCCTATCACTTTTAATAAATAAATATATTTCTCATATCAAAATTCAAAATTAATAAAACAATTCATTTAATAGATTATTAAAGTGGAGATGGTGACACTTAATGCTTACTTATTGGTTTCTAACATCAAAATACAATTTAAATGCTGACACGTAATTAATTTGGCGCCATACTTCTCAATTTTTATAAAAGTTGCTGTCCTGTGTGAATATTTCTTGAATGACCAAATTATATATTATTTAAATATTTTTATTACCGTAAGATGGGGGTAACAACTTTGTTGGTTTGTGACAACTTTTGAGGCTTTCATGATTTCCGGTGTACAAGATAATTTATTTTTTGCATTCTTCGTTTGAGCCTCCACAATGTCACAGGATCCAGGTAATGGAATGTTTATGGCCTCTCCAGCATCCATATCTTCACTTGGAAGATTGAAATCCTTCACAAGGAATAACAAAGTCAGGGTAGCTGATGGTTTCATCTTATGTTGCTTGTTTTAGGTGTGAAATTAAAAATGTGAAAAAAAGTTCATATCACAAAGCTCACCCACCTTTCATAAAGTAACCTCATCTTGCGGTACATGTCCATTGCTAATTAATTAGTCACTCTCACTCTCTCATCTCATTCTCGCCCGTCCTTCCGATTTATTTATTTCTTTTAAATTTACGAATATGGAGGTAAATTGACAACAAACACTTGGTTATACTGGAAGCCTCTTAATAAAATAAACTTCCTGTACCATTATCTTTTAACCATTTTTCGACGATTTTGGGCATTCAATTTTGAATATAAATTACTCGTTTATTTGAGTATGAAATTAATATGGAATTTATTCGAATAGTAGAGTATATCAGTATACATTTTAATTTTTTTTTTTTTTTTTTTGTGACTATTTAAAGTTTAGATTCACGAGAAATAGAGAAATACACGAATGGTTTTGGAATTCTAAGATTGGCAAATTTATTTTCTATTATAAATAACAATTTTAATCAAATATTCTTTGGTTCAATGCAAGCAAATTTCCTTGACGTATTTGAGGTTCTAACACTACTGTGTTGCAATTTGCTCTTACTAAGTCGAAACTCTGTCGTAGGCAATGAGAGGTATCATAAAATGTCAAAGCACTTAGAATTATTTATTTCTAGATTGTTAGAATGCTCTAAGAGTCGGTTCACTCTTGAGGATTGCAATAGTTTAAACAATATTCGAAAATGTGACATTGATAAATTAAAGTAAAAATCAATGCTTCATGGAGTGGATAATTTTTTTGTACATTTTTTCAATAATGAAATCATTCTTATTCATTTTATATGGTTTAATCATTTTCCTATGAATTAATAATCTTGTCAATATTCCTTGGTGATGTAAATCAATCATAAACTAAATGCGTTCTGCTACATTGAAAAGGGCATTAGATTTCGAACTGCTAGGTCAAACCGGGTGGTCAGAAATACTCTGTAAAGGTTATCTTTGTCAATGTCAGTTCGTGAAAAGTTCACTGGGCTTTCTAAATACGACATGTCATGTTAACGGCCAGTACCTTAATATAATTTGTAAACAATTTGGTTTTCGTTATAATTTCAAATTTAGATGCCATTGCGAGAGGCCTTGACTCTCCAGTAGTTGTAGTGCCATGGGAGAAGAAGAAGAAGATATTATCACTGACTATTAATTAAGTTATTGTCATGTTTATGATTAAATATTTTCAGCGTTATAATTAGTTTTAACATCTAACATATTAAAATTTACATAAAATTATCTAAAATAAAATTCGAAATATTTAATTGTTTTTATTGTAAAATATAAAATGGAATGAAAATATTACTAAATATATTGTAAAATGCAAGGATACAGTTGGAAGATTTCAAACACAAAGTCGCTAAAATGCCGGTAAACAACTAACCAGCCAATGCATATATATATATATATATATATATATATATATATATATATATATATATATATATATATATATATATATATATATATATCATAACTCATTGCCGAAAATCTTAAAGTTTTGTTCTTACCATAACATAAGCTGCATAATTTCTCATTTGCATAGGACGTCTATCTTCTACCTTTGATCACTTTAATATACAATATTTAATCCCAAAGTCGTCGCCCTGTTTGTTGATGACTAGAGCTAGGATTTTCATGTAATTAAAAATATCAAATATGTGTAAATACATATAAAATTAATTTTAAGACTAATGTGTAAAGAATATGTGAATATGTAAATAGTAGGCGAAATACATAAATATAATAAAATTATTTAATTATACATTTCAAAAAAGGAACTATGCATTGAAAAGTTAAGGGGAAATGAACTCAAAGGGGGAGGGAACTTTGAACTGAACAATAGGAAGAAAAAACGATCAATTCTAGTGAATTCGGTTAATCGCTTTTGAATGGCAACTGTATTTTAGGAATTTTTTTTCGTCCCTTAAGGTATAAATATATGTAAATTTAAATTGGTTTAAATTGAGCACAAATGTGCCAAAACATAAATAATGAGTTGATACTTGATACTTGATACTCAAAAGAAAAAAAAAAAAACAACTTCCAAGAAAATCCTAGCCCTACTAATGACCATATCTTGCATTGTATTGAAAAGTAGTTTACGTTGTTAAAATCAAGACCAGCAAGTTTCTAACCTCAACTATCATCTCCTGGACCATAGCATTCATTTTATTAGTCCTTTTTTCCAGTACTGATTCTTCATCAGCTTCAACAAAACCTTAATTTGTTGGATTTAATTAAATGATCTCAGCATCTTTACCCATGAAGATCAACTCATCGACATCGTCAAGCAAACCTATAAAACTGCCAAGTGTTAAACGGCTTTTAGGACGTTCGATCATTAAAATGGCGTTTTCATGGACCAAATTAAATAAAACAGCGAAAAGGCAATCGCCATATTTTAAACTGAACAGACAATGATAATTACACTAGTAAATACAGTTATGATATTAAAAACACAATAAATGTATTAATAAATATGAAATGTCTAGCAAGAAATATAGACGGCGTTCTCTTTGCAGATTATTCGTTTATAAGGTTGGTTACAATATCCTGTGTAATTCCAGGGACGAGATACATTATCCATAGAGCCGATCAGTTAGATCTATGGATTAGCTGGATATCCATAGAAGTGGTGGGTCCGAGAGGAGGGACAAAGAGTGGCCAATATCCAGCAGGGCCATATAAGTGAGGGAATGCCTGATATCCCGATGGCAAAGGGCCCCGAATGCCATAGGGATTCCGCAGGGACAAAGCCCCCCTCAAATATTTGTTTGGTTCCGTTCGTCGCCCATTATTTGTCCGCCTCCGGACGGAATGTACCTTCGTTTTTAGGCGGAACGTAGACAATTCTCATACGCACTGCCAGATCCATAACATTCTAATATCTATTAAATTAAGGTTATTCATATCGGAACTGAGTTCGGTGAACTTTCTGAAAATTTTTATTTTGATTGTACACACACACACACACACACACACACACACACACACACACACACACATATATATATATATATCCCTATTATGCAATCCCGCATTACTCACAATAGCTTGAAATATTTGCATTTTTAATTAATATATCAAAACGAAACTCACTAAAAACAGTAACGGTTAAATGACTTATATGTCCTCGTTCTTCTTTTTTACAAGAACTGTGCATTCATTTTATTTAAATTTGTACCATATATTCTCTAAATTTATTAAAAACATTGTATAATTGTACGGGAAAAATCCTTAACTAATCCTTAACTAATTTTATATGTATTTCACAAACCAATTTAATATTTCGAAATTCATATTTATTATATATAAATTCATTTTCTACTAACTTATTTTGCACGGTCGAAAGCTTTTCAATATATATATATATATATATATATATATATATATATATATATATATATATATATATATATATATATATATATATATATATATATATATGTGTTAAGAATAGTCTGAATTTCCACCGCTTCAAAATGGGTGAAGATATACCAGAAACTTTGCTATGAATGCTTCTATAAAATTTATGAAGTACATAAGTGAAAATAATCTCCTGAAATATAATAAAATTTTTATATGTCCTCATGATAACTTGAAAGTGAAATTTTGACCAATAACAATGTTAAAAACAATGTTTCTAGCAATAATTTTAATATTATTTTGAAGTCTACCATACTGTTTTCCTCTGTCAATAGCGAAATGTTATCAACATTGCTAATAACAATATTTTTTTTAAAATATACCTTCCTTTACATCGGTCAACAGAGAAATGCTTTAAATATAACTGGATCCCAGATTTCGTGCAATAAAAAGAATTTTAATAGGTGCAATAAAAATGACATACATGTAAAAAATGTGCATTGAAAAATAAAATTCTGCCATTTTCGTAGTTTATGCTTCCATATTTGTTTTCTTCTATAAATTACTATTTTTTCATAATAAATTAGCTCGATCAATTTCCGATATTTGTTTTTGATTAGTTTGTACGGATTTTTAATTCCCTTCACTCGTAAAAATTTGTTTGGTATCGTATTCACTAATTAATTTATTTTCAATAAATTATTGAACATATTTTTGTGTATTGAAAAACTATGTCTATGAATAATTATTTTGCCAACTATAGAATGAGTGTAGCACTGTAGACTGTAACAGAATGAATGGATTGGTTAGGATTACCTAGCTTTCCACGAATCTAAATAGAGCAAAACAAATTTCAATTTTCAGTTTCAGTTCCAGAATTTTCCAGAAAATTGAATTAAATGTAATGTGTTATAAACTGTAAGATATTACTTCGTGAATCTGTCCTATGTAATTTTTGTTCAATGTTTATATTTTCAAGAAATTTACAAATATTTTTTAATTACGGTTAAATGTGCAATTTAATGCAGTAAAATCATATAACGTGCAATTTATCGAAAAATTGTTTAATATATGCAATTTCGTGCAAAAAAAAAAGTTATGTTAATCCGGATGCCTTAATACGTGTAATTAACTTGTCCCCGATCGATTTCAATCAACCGAAACAAAAGTACAAATGCACGAGAATCCGGACTGTACTAGTAACAAAGTTCCTAGCCAAAATTTTTCTAACAAATCTGTTAATAACATTTAGATACTTACTGTTTATGCCAACTTATATAAAGGAATAGATTTAAACGAAATGATATTTCAGAGCTCATCTTTGAAAAATCTTGGTAACATGTTAATAACACGAGTTAATAGAAAAGTTACCTCCGGTTTAAACCCATCTTTAGAGAAGCAGAAATCGGTGTGCAGAAATTAGTAGATACAGAAATGACGCAATTATGCAAACTGCTAATGACTTTTTTCATAGTTGAAGAGTCTTTTTTAAATAAATAAAACCATCAATAACTAGCCGAGAACATATAGATTTAAAAAAAAAGGAATCCAATTTTATCATTAGGGTTGAGGAACCGCGTATCTTATATGTTATACGGTTTTCTTTTTTGTTTCGCCTTAGTTTCGAAAATTCCAAACATCGTTTATCATTATTGTATTTACACTCATGCATTCGCAGAGTTTAGATGGAGTACCTCTTTCCTTGATCCACTTTGGAGCAAGCATCCAGTTTGATCCTCGATTTGGGAAGGTAATCGACACCGCCACCGGATCGCTCATTGATTGAAATTGAATCCGAGGCGGCCGGGAATTCGACAACAACCTCCCGTCAAGAGAATGCCTATTCAGCTTCCCTTCAGGAATTCCCCAGCCATTTTCCACAAATCACTGAATCACCGAGGAGCTCTGTACCTTTAAACTTACCCTTGCATATGAAGCGTACCTCAATATCCTTTTATTTTTCTATTATTTTTAATTCTTTCTCCAATTTTATAAATTCACCTTGTATGTACCTACAATTGGTCATATTATGACCAATATAACAATTGTTATATTATTCTTATCGATAAAGAATTTTATCACCAATTTTATTTATCTGGAAGGTGAGGGTTTCCATCTAATAAAGATATTTACTAAAGAAATGTGTAATAAAATTTTAAATAAGAAATAAAATTCTTTTTATAATAGATTCGCAGTATTTTATGAGAACTTTACAAGGTTTTAAAATGTTTATGTTTACTTCTCTTTCCAATAAGCTTTTGCGTCAAATGATATTAAACAGAAGTTATTGAGTGCTTCAATCTGCCTTCCTACTTTACGAGGACCTGAAATTAATGAAAGAAGGATCCAAACGTATCGGCAATTTTCGGGATATATTTTGTGCGCCTTAATTATTTCATTTAACAGTAAAAATTACAATGCTAAAATATAAATAATTATCAACCGTATTAAAATTCTAACTTAAATGAATAAAACTTTTTTATTGCATACTCCGCTTAAGTTGCATATCCATGCAACATGTATAAATATTGAGGCGTAATATATATTCAATGAAAATGAAAATTTATTCTATATAGTGAGCACAATTTTTATTTATTCGGGAATTTCGTCTTAACTCTAAACTCCCAGGCCCGGGTCCATTGATTTCTTTTGTTCGGCGAAGGATCGACTCCGGGATCGGTTAGTCCTTCTGAGGCACACCCAGCGTCAATAAAATGGGTGCCCCGTCCTTCAATGGTGTGGGAGAAATACATGGTAGTTGAGCGTGATCTAGGCCAGATTATCTCTTTGCATAACCGTTCGTTGGTCAAGAAACAGTTCTTCCTCACCCTGTTCGGTGCGGGATGAAATGTCCTGTCATGGGCTGTAGTGTTACATGTTTCTTTTTATTTATTTGTTTATTTACTCATTTTTTCCTCTCATTCTTAAACCTGTTCCTGTCAAGGAAATTACCGACTTTCAGCGGATAGAAGCCTCAATAGCTTAATGTCGATAAAAAAAGAATAATTATTGGAGACAGTAATATTATTATTACAGGGATAAACGATTTTTTTTTTAAATGCATTTGCTAATAATAATCAGTTCAGTTCAAATTTTTATTTAAAAAAATAATAAAATTATCTTAATAATAGAAAAGAAACAAAAGGCAACTGTTGACTATACGATCTGTACATGCAAGGCACTTATTCCAACAATAAATTATTGGCAGAGTTTAGCGAATTCTGCAATGTTTCAAGTGGGCATTATAAGATATCCAAGATATTTTTTTCTAATCCTTTTTTTTTTTTTTTTTTGAATCGATAAGGGTATCACATTCAATGCTTTATAAATACTATACTTTATATTTACTCATTAAATATTTTATGTGTACCATTTTATGTATTGGCTAAGAATAGATATCTTGTAACTATCAAAAAAGCAAATTTCATGTTTTGACGTTTTCATGAATCTACACGCCTACGACTGTTCAGACATCGTATGCATAGACGAGACCGATATGTGTGAAATATATTATGACACATAGAATCTAATGAGAAATCAACTGCGATAACTCGTATTATCAGTAGGAACACTGAAAAAAAAATGATTGTGTTCGATATGCCTTCTTAGAGACATGAGAAATATTCAAAAACTTGGACGATTTCTTGATTTTTTATTTCGTTTTAAATTTTTGTTCAGTTTTTTGTCCCTACTGTTAAGTAATCGTTTTGCAGATACGAGATATCACTTGTTAGCCATCTATTTTTTACAAAGATTTTCAACATTTAACTGAATTTTCTCAGATGAAAATATTCGTTACTGTATTATTAACTTAACAGAT
The DNA here is from genome assembly GCA_948150685.1 of Rhaphigaster nebulosa. NCBI lineage: Eukaryota > Metazoa > Arthropoda > Insecta > Hemiptera > Pentatomidae > Rhaphigaster > Rhaphigaster nebulosa. The sequence goes on along the minus strand of OX411306.1, from coordinate 146,717,122 downwards.
GATTAACGTTGCTACATGATATCTATGCCATTTATTTAATTATTTAAATACAAACCCCTCGACTCTTTGTTACTGACCGTCGTAGAGTTACAACATATAATTTAACATGGATGTAATACCACTCGCGAACATCCAAAAACAGTTTGATTCCAGGGAATGCCGATAAATTTTCATTGGCTGAAACGGCGTCCACTACTCTTGTCGCAAGAGTAACATATTACTGGCTTACATCTGTACAATTCTTTAACACAGCGGCAACCCATTTGCTTATTTCTTTATTTCTTAGTTGAGTCAGGTTTTTTTGTTTTTTTTATATGTATATTTATTTCTTTGATGGTAAAAGCAAAAAAAAAAATTTAATATTTTTTTGTTTATAAAATTAATTACATTAAGGCCAAAAAGTAGAGCATATTTTCGTAAACGATTGTATAATATATAAGTCTTGTAATCTGAGCTAAATTTCAAAACTGTAAAATCTGATTAAATGTTTGTTTCCTATCCACTTATTAATCTGACCTACTAATCATTAGCAACTACTGATTTCCATTAATAAGACCGAACTAGCTTAGTATTAGAATTAAGAGTTTCTAGACATATTACTATAATAGAAGCGAACTTGAGAAGAGCTGACGCCACATACCACATACTGATACCACAAAAGGACATCAATCACTATCGGATAGCAAAACGCTTAATTTTTTATTTAAATCACTAAATTAAATCATCGACATATCTTATTTCATATACTCTTTTTGTGTGTGTGTGTGTGTGAGTCTTTATTTTAACCTTCTTATTTATTTGATATTTCTCTTCACCAGTCAAACCTTCATAATTTCAAATTATAATTAACTTGGTATTCACACGCTCGCACAGACACAAACACACACACACACACACACACACACACACAATTATATAGAATATTCTCATTTGTTAACATACTTTTTTTTAAATGTACTTCAATTCATTTATTTTTTTCTTGTTTATTTCAGTTCTGATTTTTAATTATCTAAGGTATCTCCTGTTTCTAAGGTATTCTATTATTCTTCTTACCTGACATTTGAAAGTATAATGCTAGAGGATCCACAGGTCAAGAAGAATTTAAAGCACTTGAGACATAAATCTCATTCAAGAACATTAACTAAAGCACATATAGAAACTGCATATTTTTTGACAAAATACAGAAGGCCTCTGATGCGTCAGAGACATAATTTAATCTTATTTGATTAATTTTAAATGCCTACTTTAGAGGAGTACTTTATCTTTGACCAGTAATCTCATATACAAAGTATTAATAAAACCATTATCGATGTGTCGTAATCCGGTTAATTAGACATGAATAATGTTTATCAGTGGATTTTTGTCTATAGTATTGAAAAGAGCAGTTGACACCATATATATTGCATTTTTGTATTTTTATTTTGGGTAGTTTTATGAAGCAAAATTTCTTTCTGAATTTTCTATTTCACTAAAATGATATTGACATTATTTTTTCAACGTTCGTGGAATTACCCCATCAGGACAACTTCATTTGTATTTCTGCAGGTCTGAAGGCTGAATCGTTATTGGAAACGTTAAAAAATAATGTAAGAAATCATTTAATAAAACAGTAGATTTAGAAAGAAATTTTCCTTCATAAAACTATCCAAAATAAAATTAATAATAATTCTTCCAAAAGATATAATGTAAATAATAGTATACATTTATATTATTTCAATATCCATTTTTGGTGTTGATTTTTAATAAATTTGTATATATTTATCTCATACATGTTGTAGCTCTGAAGTTGACTCACTGGTTTATTTCGAAAGATTGGCTTTAAATTTAAATTAATAATAAATTTAATTTGTTACCAAACACAACAATGGTTCTTTCATTCTTTGACCAGGGCATTTCAAATCTTGGAGGGCTTTATGATACAAATATTTCGTCAAACCTCTACATGATACCATTATCAGAAACATTGGCCTGCTCCTGGAACACCAAGACATCGACTTATAAAGGGAAGACCCTCCATATCTGAATGAAATAAGTATCTACAGAAATATAACTCGTGCAAATGTTCTTTTTTCTAAATTACTAGAACCTCAATATTAATTTTTTTTTCTTTTCTTACATTTCAGCCTCTATGAAATTTATTTCCGTAATTTGGCTAAATAATGAGTGATTTAACTTGGTGCAGGAGTAATACGTAATGGGATTCTCTCGAATGTTTAAGATAAGACTACGTGTAGTAGTTAAACCCTAAGCTTGCCCTCGACTTAAACCTTTCATAAATATTCAGCATGTGAGGAGGTAAGTAAATAACTCGCGGACTTAGACCGCACTATAAGACTCGAGGAGGCAGCGGTAGGAAGTTAACATGAGCTAGCTGTGGTACAGTCCCCACCTCTCCCTCACAATATATATTCCATTCCCCCACCATCAAGTTTTAATAATACAAAAGTTTATGTAAACTGTCTCGGAGAATGTCTGCTGCTTCATCAAGCTTTCAACACGTGTCGTATCCCAAGAAATATGAATGTTACTTCCTGAAACTGTATAAGAAAGATGGTCTTGACTACTACAAACTTATCGAGATATAGTCTATACATAAAATACAGGTAGGACCCTGTAGTAAAAGAAAAGAAAAGGCCAATTTAAAAAATAAAATGGTCTTTCTATCATCCTATATTTTCAAATGCTCTCTGTCCTCCTAAGCTCCTGATCAGTTTTAAATCATACTTTTGTCGATTAATATAATAAAATATATACCTTATATCTGTTGCCTACTATTCTTGAAAATTAGTTTTATACTAATACATATATAATTTTATATGCTCTCTTCAGCATATAACTAAATTCAGCGGTATAATGTTTGAAGTCCAAAACCGCATAGTTCTCTAGATAATGAGTGTTATGAATTACGTATTGTATATTTAAAGCAAAAAAAAAAGTTCATATAGACCATGATCCGATTCTGCACAGAATAGCTGGAAATCTTTTTAATTAATCATGTTTTCTGTTGATAAACAATTATTTAAGTTAGGTAATTCGCAATTTCAGGATCGTAAATTAGACACAATGTTCTTTAAAATTAAGCGAGATTTATTTTTGTAAAACCATTTAAAGCAGGGTTTCTAGCGGTTAAATTACGCTAATTTCTGTTTTTTGTAAAACCACGGATTATTCGCGATTTTTTATTAGTCTCCTACTGGACTACAGATTCTCCACTTTCATAAAAACTTAATTGTTCTAAAGGTTTAAGTAAATGTTAATTAAGTTGAGATATGTTATAGTATAAGCTGTAATTTGCCAGCTTAAATTAAGCTGTAATTTACCAGCTTTGTACGACAATTATGGAGTGATACTCTCTCTCCTTAAACTATTAGTGTTTTCAGCAAAAATGATTACAATATATTATCACAATGCCTTTATTCATTTTTTACTGTGACCTGCACGTAATGTAATAAATTAGTTACTAAAATCCACTTGTTTATATTTCAATAAAATGTAAAACATAATATTTAATTTGGATATAACAAATGAAATTCTTCTTTAATAAAATTTTATAATATATATCAATTATTATTCCTGGTGAAGATAAAATAAGAGGTATTTTATTGAAAATTTTAATTGAGCCTAACTCGGCTCATTGTGTTTTTGGTGCTGATGATACCTGATTTGGGGAAACGTCTGCTAAGTTGGTTACAGTAAGTTTAGTAACCCAAGGTATAGTTTTGAAATATTCTAAACTAACACACATTGTATAAAAGTTCTTTAATTCTTTTTTCAGCTTTTGTATTCACAAAAAAATGGTCCATTCTTTTTTGTGATTTTAGATTGACATTTTGACAAGATTGACAATTATTCACAATTCTGACTGACGTAAAAAAGCTTGTTTTTAAACTTATATATTAAACTCTAATATAATAAGCTTGTTTTAAACTTATATAATCGCTGAAAATGTAGACTAATTTAGTCCTCAGATAAGTTTAAAAACGAGCTTTACTAAATAATTATTATTGAATATATATGGTCAGTGTGGATTAATTAATAATTTTAAATTATAAATGTATGTTTTGCATTAAGTGAAAAAAGTTTCATTTATTCTTTTGTCATTTTATGGAGGTGAATGGAATGAAGAAACAATCTTATAGGTATATTATTAGCTATCCAGACACAGCTTTATCAATATTAATAGTGTATTCATTAATATATGTATTTATTCTGAATTTTACTGCTCCTAAAGGGCCTCATATAACACTGGATAACATGAGGTTGGGGCATCTGTCATTTCCCTCAGGAGTAACATTCTGTCTCGAGGCATTTATCTTACCGTCTAGCATTGACCCGTTGCCACTTTAGTACCATTTGTTATGTTTTCGTGTACGTTTTCATGATGTTGATGGGTGTTTGAATTTCTTTATCTAATGTCATTTGCATTAATTAATAACGTACCACTATTGCAAAAAAAAAGTATTATTATTAAATAATTTAATTATAAACCTATAACAATAAAATTTATATTTGGACCTTCGTACTATAACGTTTATATAATATTCGATAGCAATAGATATTTTGGTGACATTAGCGCATGGGGTCAGGTGTACATCGGACATTAGACAGAGCTATACCACGGTGCAGCGGAGTGCATATGAGGCTCCTTTGTGCCTGGACGAGCTGGGACATGAATTATGCACACTGTTCCACCAATTGACCTTAGCCGCTGGTAATTGGCATAATTGCTCCATACCGTGGCTCTGTACAGCATGGATAGGATTTAGTCGCCTGTTGGCATTCTCTATCAACTCTGTATTAGAGTTTAGAGTGATTAGAAGTTTCCTGTGAATGAAAAATAACTTATGTTTAGTTTAAGTAGAATACAAAAACTAAGGATAGTAATTTTTTTTAATTATTATTTAATTATTAATTATTAAATTATAATAATTATTATTAATCCTTCAATGATATGGCCAAAATATATATAAAACAATAATTTTTGGTTTTTATTAGTACTGCTTTACGATATTTCAGCCCGACATTGTGGAACTACGACATACTAGAACTACGACATACTAGAACTACGACATAGATACAGGATCGACAAATTTAAGAAATATCAGATAATAATAGTAAATAGTTTTTGGGTTAATAAATATTCATAACCAATTAAATTCATTATACTTATTATCGCATAAATATACATAAAATCGTATATGATGTTTGTCAGCAGAAACTTGACTGTTCTATATTCTATTTCTGGTTAGTTTATTTTTTAATATTTTTTCTCAGTTTTTATAGAATATTATTAGCTTCAAAACTGCAGTAATTTGATTTATGGCGTATATTCTTTGATGCTTGTAAATCTGGTTTATTTCTCAAATTGTACTTATCATAGTATAAATGACGCTGTAGCAAAGCGTATATACCCACACAGAAGAGATTTCACTGACTTCTTTCATGTCCTCTTACAAGAAAAATTTGACTGACATATAGTTCCGAGCATGAGTCATAGGAATTTATTAAGTGAAAGGAGATGAGAAACAAATGATTCAATAATTCCTAGGTCATTTAATGTCAACTAGTGTATTACTTTCGTCATATGGATCCATATGGATTACACTGAAATCGTGGGTGAATATTTTATTATCTCCACGATAAAATTGCATTCCTTACCGAGAGGACTTCAAAAACAAATAATAACTGGTGCTTTATAGTTTTCTTCTATGGAGTGGGATAGCTCCATTAGTCTAGTTCCACAAACTCCATGAATCAGTGGGTAAGAATGCACTAGCCGGCTAATTCGCGTAGCTGGGTTCGAGTCCGGCTGTGGCAAATAATTTCATCATTGATGGTCAAAAATTTCCCGGAGGAACATAATTCATTCTGTAATGATTCATTCTGTTTTACCTACCGTGATACCTTTACAGGTTATTTCTTCATTATCTATTTTTAATTGTTAATAGCCACTGCAGGTCATAGGCCAGATCAAATCAAAAATAATTTTATTGCTTACAACCCCACATTTCAACCTCAATGTTCGGTGTTTACCGAATAGTCGATTTAAATTTTTGAAAATCCGTTTTATTTGTCCTTCATTAGCACTTAGCTTGACATGTTGAATAATTCATGATTTAGGCTAACCGGTTATCGGATATGGCAGAAGTTATACGACATTTGTGTGCTAGTGAAATGTGTCACCATGTTTGCACAGTGGCCACTACATCCAGGACCGGGACCGGCATATGGGTCCGCCCATTAGTTGTATCAACAGCTGTATAAATAGCCAACGATTTGTCGTCCCTATTCCCTCCAACGCCTAAATATACAACTGCCAAAATTTCTACGCCTCGTTTTCGATCCTCAGTCGACAATTTGTCACTTGATCTTTTGAAATATTAAGCTGCCATAATTTTGTAAGAAGCCTAACTGGACTAAGTCATTAAAATATAAATTGCGACCTCGAATGAAAATAATATTCTGGTGAGAAATGTATACGGGTCTTAAATTGTTTTTTAATACTCTTTTTTTAGTCGTATTTTCCCCGAATAAAATAGACTATTGCACTGGGTCGAAGGGCGGATGTGCATTTTCTATCCGTTTCATTACCCATAGAGCACGATTATCGAAGTTTTGGAGATGTCTGATATACATATAACCGTCCTTACAGCTCTGACATTGCACTGTTTGAATGTAGTCTTCTACGGTCTATGGCACATTTTTTGAAAGGGAACATCAAAAACAACAGGAATGTCAAATCAGGATGTGAGGAGTTTTCCGCCTTAAAATCCAACTTATGGTAGAAAGATGGGTTGAAGTAATTGGCAATGGTGGCTTATATTTTGAAGAATAATTTTAATGCGTAAATTTTATCCTGGAATTTAAATAAAACAGTCTATGCACAAAGATTTGTTTAACAACCTAATATTTTTCCAAAGATACATAAAATTCAGTTTAAGAGTACAATATCTGCTAGGTCATTTCATTTCTTAGCCGTATAGCAGCGGATCCAAGATCATTTTTTTGGGGGAAGGAAGGGGGAGAGGATGGGCTAACACCGGGATCTGAGGATGGAGATACCTCATAACAATAGGTTATGTTCCTCCGGGAAATTTTTGACCATCAATGATGAAAACATCGTTTTTTTTTTGTTGATATTTTATAACTGTAATTACATGAACAACAATGTTTTTAGGGAAAACTTTTTATATTATTTTTGGTTGATAAATGTTTACCTTTTGTAGCTGAAGTAAGTTCGTAGTTTTTAATCCATAGAAAGACGTCATTCCCAATTGCATTTCTTTATTCTTTGTACTATTGATGAAAAAGTTGAACAATGCCGCCGTTACGGAATTAACCACAATTTAATTAGAGTAGTGTGGTTATCTTTACCGTGTGAGTTGTCAACGATGCAAAATTATCGCAAATAGTCAATTTAATTGTTACTATATGAAAAATATAATTGTATTGCAGCCCTACATTTACAAAGCTATTTTTGTTTTGCATTATGATTTTAATAAAAGAACACATTATAGTTGTTTAATTATTTATCTCAGATACATTCATTGAAACAAATATGGACCAATGCAAAAAAAAATATATTTTTTTTTTTTTGGCGGGACTTCAGGCCATAATCCACCCCTTTGAATCCGGAAGTGAAACCGTATATTATTATCTGGGTCTGTTTGGAGAGTATTTTTTTTTTTTTTTTTGTTAAATGAAAAATGTTTAATTGCTTAATTCCTAAAGGAATACAAGTCCATTCATTTTTTTTTTCCACCAACATCGTGAAATCTAAAATAAACAAATCATGAGAATCCTCTTTCCCTCTGCATAAGGTCTCTAACAAGTACAAAATTGCCCCACGTGTACTGGGACCATGAAAAGAGACAGCCGTCCGGCGAAGTATATCCTCTTCTGGGGAACACATGTCCACCCCCTGTGATCCCGCATAAACGCCCCATCGCCCGCGTGGATACAGTATATCGGAACCTGCCCAAATCCCCGGCTCATCAGATCTTGCACGCAGTCCTCAACAGCAGCTGCGCAAACACCTCTGTGCCCCTGCACTTCGGGGGCCCTCTTTGGTAAATGGGTCGGAAGAATTGTTTGTTATGTAGATCCACAGGGGAGGGGATCAGTCCATCGATAGTCTATCAGAGAGCAGGCTTCGGTTCCACTTATTCCTTGAGCCTAATACATCTAAATAGTTTTAGTATTAAGAGATCGTGAGATATTTTGTACATTGTCCTTAGAAGATCAAGTTCGATTGAAGTCCGAAGCCGGGATACAAATAATTTACTAATTAATATAAATGTACTTTTATTAAATGACAATTATTCAATATGACATAACTATGATTTCACAGTGTCAGCCTGGCATTTCGCTCTGCTTGATTAGTTGGGAAAATGGTTTGCCTTAAAGCAGTATCAATTTTCTTTTGCAAACACTCAAAATTAGTTTTGTAATCATTAATATTAGAGAAACCAATGTTGCGATTTTAACTAGTTGGACTAGATCCCTATCGAAATATTTTTTTCGCCGAATGAATTTGGCATTCTGGCCTTCAGGCTGTTGTTTTTTTACCTGAAAACCTGCAATCAGGCAAATCCCAAAATAGTCGGTAACCTTTAACGCCTCCACATACTTTCCTACAGACATCGTTTCTTAAATTGGGTTATTTATTTTTGATGAAAATATGATAATATTTAATATTGATATATTATTTCGAAAGCAATAGTCACTATGCTATTTTATTGGTATTCGTCTATTAAACCAGATAATGGTGCTTCCATTGCAGTGGTTGAAATGGCTGAAATTATCGTTTAGTTGCAATAGCTACTAGTATTGCATAGCCACTACTAGCCATTATTAATATTATTATCAACTAATGACTTGTTATTGATATGATAAACGTTTTATTGGCAAATATTGTAATCCGCTACATTTTGAGTGATAAATGATAGTGATAATTTTGATGTTTACACCATATTGGTAGGTTATTTTTAATAATAGGTAATGCTTTGTTACCGATCAAGAAAAAAAAATTACCTTCCCCTCAAGATTTGAGGTTTCACGTTTTGAGATAGATAAAATCCATATAATTATAAGTGTTTATGCATAAATAATTGTAAATAAAATAGATGTTTCAATATCCTATACTGATATGATATTTGGAAACGATCACTGTAGTTACTGAAAACTGTATGGTGTATCTATTCTATAAAATACCCATAAAAATTATAGATTTTACAACATATCGATATCATTTTTTGAAAAAGTCTTAACCGCCAAATATTCGAAATTTAGGTTATAATTTATTAAGGGACTGGGAATCAGTCGATTCCTGCTCAGGATATATCGAGAAAACGATTAGAAATCGTTGGTTTAAAAATCGACTATTGATGATTTATGCCCCAAACAATGACGACACGCAGTCGTCACTCTGGCCTTGACCAGGCTAAAAGTCTTAAAAATATATCGTAATTATAAACGTTTTGCTGCGTTAATAAACTGTCTCTGTACACAAAAAATAAAATTAAAGAAGTGCACATATGTATTTGGGAGAAAAAACGCTTCATGTGTAGCGTGTAAAGTTAGGTAAATGGCGCTTGCGCCTTTTTCAAAAGATTCTTTAATAATTATTCATTTCCTTCCTTCCTCGATGGCGCTACAACTCACGAAGAGTCAGGGCCGCCAGCAATATTGTCCGCCAGTCTTCTCTGTTCTCTGCTGCTGCCAGTTACGAAGATTTAAGAGATTCCGCGCGTCGGCTGCCACACCGTCAGCCTACAGTGTCTGGGTCTGCCAACTCTTCTAGTTCCATGGAGACGTTCTTCTAGAAGTTTGGAGTATTTCATCAGGCCTCATCCTGGCAATATGTCCAGCCCATCTCATTCGCCCGGTCATGATGAATTTAACTATGTCAGCTTCACCATAATGTTATTTTAGCTCTGCATTGGTGCGCTGCCTCCATTCATTGCTGAACCGTACTGCTCCGAAGCTCTTCGCCTTTCAAAACAGAGGAGTGCTTGTTACTGAGCCTTTGGGTTTGTCCAGCTTTCAGAGCCATATACAAGTACTGGCTTAATTAGGGTCACGTATAGGCGGAATTTAGTGGTCCTTGTGATGATTCGGCTGCGGAAGTATCAAAGCAATCCAATGTAGCTTCTACTGGCGGCTTAAATTCTATTTGATTTCTGGCTTTATGTTATTGTCGGAGTTCAGTTGGGTTCCGATATACACAAACTCTTCGATCCCCTCATGAATACTATTCCCTATTTTGATTTCCGGTGAGTACTCCCGTCTACCTTGAGGGTCCATCTTCACGTACTTTACCTTATTCTAGTTAATGGCCTGCCCGACTTTAGCTGCTTCTCTCTGTAGGTTAAGAAATGCTTCTTCCACTGCAGCAAGGCTCCTCCCAACGATTTCCAGATCATCAGCGAACCCCAAGATCTGTGCTACTCTATTGAAACTTGTGCCTCCCATCTGGATCTTTGACCTTCTGATGCCACCTTTCAGAGCCAAATTAAACAACAGACATGCAAGGCAATCCTCTTGCCGCAGTCTTCCATGAGTCTGGAATGTATCGAACATATCTCCTTGTATCCGAAACCAAGTTGAATTGCCAACAATTCACTGACTTCATTGTCATCCGGGTTAATCTTACTATTTTGGAGGGGATGTCTAATTCAGTGAGGTTCTTATAGAGTTCATCTCTATAGATGGTATCATATGCTCCCTGAAAGTCGATGAAGAGGGGATGTGTTTGTATCTTATGCACCCTCGCTCTTTCCAACTAGGTCCTGCTCGAGAAAATTTGGCCTATAGTGGACTTTCCCCTCATAAAACCTGTTTGATATGCGCCAATCCCACGTTCTGCAAACGTTTATAGTTTTTTGTATAATAATCAGGAGAAGATTTTATACGCCTATGTGAGCAAGAATATTCCTCTATAGTTCTGGCATTCAAGGACATCTCCCTGTTTGTGTATGGGGCATAATACACTAGTTTATATATATATCCAATCATCTGGGATTTCTTCATGTTGCCACAGCTTCATGATAATGCCATACATGTATTTGGTCAGCTCGTCGCCATCTTATTTAAAGATCTCTCCTGGTAGACCGTCGGGACCAGGAGCCTTATTATTATTTAAGGACTGCACGGCATCCTCTACATCTTCATAATCGGGTGGCTCCAACTCTCCTGGGGGAATTTCTTGGTCATATCTATCTTTTAGGTTCATCACTTCCGAGTAGTGAGCTGTAGTGATCCTTCCATCTGTTAAGCACCTCCTTTTCCATTAATATGTTTCCATTCTTATCCATGCAGGCGCTAACTTTCGACTTGAAGTGTTTGCGGCCATTGTTCACTTGCTGGAAGAACATTCTTACTCCGTTCAAACTTCTAAGTATTTTCTGTTTCTTCCAGCTTCTGGTTTTCCCAGGTTATTTTTTTTTCTTCTTAGCATACACTTCTCCTCCCTTCTCATTGTGCAGTATTCCGCTACAGCTCCCCTAGTGGAAAGTCATTGGGCCATAAGTCTGTAAGTTCTGTTCTTTTTCTCATTAGCAGCACGGCACTCTTCATCAAACCATGAGGCACTCTTTTTATGTTCTTCCACTCCTAGTATTTCCTGTGTCATACTCGCCATCAGATTTTTGCATCCTTTCCAATGATCATTTAGGTCTTCAGGCTCTCCCAGCACTCTTACTCTTTCATCCATGATTGTGGAGAATCTTATCCGCGTATCTGGGTCCATCAGCTTGTCAATGTAATACTTCCTCTGCCGTGTTCCTCGAAGTCGCTTAACTAGGGAGATCCTGGCTCTTTTTTTAGTCACAGCAAGAAAGTGGTCTGAGTCTGCGTTGGCGCCCCGGTACACACGATAGTCTATTAGACTGGAGATGTGCCTGGCACTCATAAGTACATGGTCAATTTGATTTGAATTGATGCCATCATTAGATCGCCATGTTGCCAGATGGATCTTTTTGTGAGGAAAGAGTGTACTTTATATAGCCATTGTCATTGGACTCTTTATGTATGCTGTGCATGCCGATATCTGGTTTAAACTTCTTCTCTTTCCCAATTTGGGCGTTGCAATCTTCAACAACTAATTTGATGTCGAATCTTGGACACTCATCTAGGCAATTTTCCAGTTTGGCATAAAATTCATCCTTAATCGCCTCCTCTGAGGGGTCTGTTGGGGTTATGTATGCTAATGAGGCTAAAATTATGGAATCTGCCTCTCAAGCGTAGGTACCATATCCGGGGGTCCAAAATCCAGTCACCGCTGTGGCGAATTTCTTGCTGATGATGAATCCCGTTCCGTAGGTGTGACCTCTCTGATTGCAGCTGTAGAACATGGTGTGATGTTTTTTACTGAACGACCCTTGTCCGGTCCATCTTATCTCTTGGACAGCAGCTACGACAATCGAGTATTTGTCCAATTGAATTAGGAGCTGACCTTAGGCTCCTGGTCTGTATAATGAAAGAACGTTCCACGTTCCAAGTCCGTTAGGCAGGCATAAGGTTGTTTCCGTCGAATCAGTCCGACTATTCTCTGAGCAGGTTTCGTAATAATAAGATTTAAGGGGAGCGGGTTATCAGCCCTCTGCCCCCGATTCAGGTGGAGAGCCTGCCTCCTTAGAGCACCCTGTCGCATTCCCCCATCCGGGCGGCTACCTAGGGGAGGTGATCCTAGGGTGTGTAGTATATGTTGCCTTCGTCTGTATTGTGGGGAGTATATATAGTGTGCTGTGAACAGTGTACTATGTGTGAATGTCAGTGTATGTGTGTCCCCCAGCCAGTGGCTGATTGCGTTACAACGACCGAGCTATGAGACCGCCACCTCCCTAAGCCGAAAATAATTATTCATTTAAACAATTAATTATCATATGTTTTTCCCGTCCGTCTCAACTTGGCTCTCGTCCACTTGCTTATTATAATGTTACAAGAAGCTAATAAATTTAGTTAATAAAAAAAAAAAAAATTCTTAATTGCTTGACAGGTCCATTATTCATTTGAAAATTATTCATTTGGCTCTGATACTGAAATAAGCATGTGCATAATAAAGTTTGGATTAAGAATTCTTTTATAAATCAAGAAAACATTTTTGTTTTATTTGATCACTGCTATTAACTAATGTTTGAAGTATAACGTTTATATATTACAATAGCTCTGCAAATATAGAAACGGTTTGGCCAAATAGACCACTGCTAATAGACTTCAAATTTTGATGAGAATGTAAATGGATATGCTCAACTGCTCTATTAGTTCAGTCCATTCACTTCCCCAGTGTTTCCATAGTTGAAAGGTAAATTGATACAGTACGTAAATAAGGTAAATTGATATATATATATATATATATATATATATATATATATATATATATATATATATATATATATATAATATATAATGTAATTAGGTAAATTGATACAAGGCAAATATGAAATAATGCAATTGTTTCTATCAATAAATAAGAACTGGAAGTGGTATGCTTTAGAATCACTTTTTGGCATACTGTGTAGATTTTCAACCCTGTTAATAATCATATTAACCACAATGATGTTTCATTGTAATATATTTTTACTTAACCCGGAAAAAACTCTCTAGAAATTGAAACACAATAACTCAGGCCTGAAAATTTCACTCACACCCTAGCTTTATACGTTTTGTAAACACATACCATCATTTAAACACTGAATAAAATTATTATAATATTTTTAATGGATAAAAGAATAAGTGATAAACAAAATAACGTAAAAAAATATTTATTAAATTATAATGTTGCAATAAAAAATATCTGTTGTATTATCTGATATGGCTTTTTTTACCACTTTGGGTGAAAGTCCAAAATAAAAATTGTTTGCTGTATCTTCGCTAATATTAGTCCAATTAATATTTGTAGACAATTAAATCATCTTTCAAATGAACATCTAGATTGTCCCGGAAGATGTATAGTTATCGAGTCATAAAAAGATAAAGAATTTAGAAAAGAACCAATTTACAAAGGTAAATGTACAGTATACTTTATAGAGCATGCGATTGAAGTTCAATAAGCTATATTTTTGCTAATGCTGGTCCGATTTAAACGATTTTTTTTTTTTTTTTTTTTTTTTTTTGATTTTTTGTTTTGTAGGGAATTTGGTTAGCTTTCAGGTACGCATTACAAAACCAAGTAGTTTTCTGACTAGTCTGAAGGAGGGATGTATAGTTTTTGAAATAATGCATTTGACAAAACTCGTAAAAGATGATTTCTTTAACAATTGAGGTTTTAGGACAACTAAATTTAAGAGCAGAAATAGTTAAAAGCAGACTTAATATGACTTTTACAACACTATGGACAGCACTAAATATTTAGGTACCATAATACGACATACAAAGTAATGGGGGGAGGGGTGTTGAATAAAGAGATTGATCTTAATTTCTTCTATTCCCTAAATATGATTAAAAGTAAGCTGTGTAAGCATTTATATGGTATAAATAAATAATAAATGTATGTATTTATTTTATTATGTAGGAGACCTATATTGTATCAATGCATAAATACTTCACATTTTTTTAGAGATAATGTCAGTTGTGACCTATCATTTTTATAATATTATATTATTTTAATATCAATTAATAATATGTGTTTTTCTTAATCACATTAATATTAATATTTTCAGTCTTTTTTTTAATTAAGTACTTCATTTTATTTTATTTAATTATAAAACTATTTTTTAACATTGAAAACCAATTATATGTTTTTGATATTGTTTAACTCCGTTTATTGGGCACTTTATAAACAGGAGAAATGATTTAATATAAGAAATAATTAAAACAACTTAATTAAGAAAAAAAAATAGGAGTTGAAGAAAAAATCTGACCCGTGAGGTGCATTGCTCTCTCTTGTCTTACTCAATATTTGTACATCCCACGTCGTCGGGGAAAGTTCCTGTCTTTACTCGTATGTATTATACTTTTATCCAAAAATGTTTTTGTTTTTCATTCATTTTGATGAACATCAACCAATCTTTGAACACTCTATTCTCCTATCAAGTCTTTAGAATCAGTCTCAGACCATATGATATGATATCAGACATATCGCTAGCTCGGAAGAAAACTGGCTGGCACAATTAAAAAATTAAAGGTAACCCTGTTTTTGTATAATTAAATTAATTATTTAATGACATGCTTATTTTTTTATGATGAAGAGAGCCACAAAAAATCAGCGTCTGATTACTGGAGAGCAGTTGTTTTTAGTTTCTTGTACGAAGTAAAGGAAGTATTGTAATCGCGAAAATTTTCGGTTTTTAGATTTCGACGGAAATATCCATTTTGACTAGTTTCGTCGTGGCGTCTGTACGTGCGTACGTTCGTATCTCGCATAACTCAAAAACGGTTAGCTGTAGAAAGTTGTAATTTTGTATTTAGGATTGGTGTGAAACTCCCATTTTGGTCATTGCTTGATGACCGGAAGTGGTACTTTACTTGAAGGTTATAATTGATTTCCATCAAAACTTATGTTAAAATACTATACAAAACTTCTCAAATTTAGTATTTATAATTTATATATTGGTTTAAATAACATACTAGATTTTGGTCTAAATTGGAAAACCGGAAGCGGTACTTTATTTGAATGTCATTTAAGACTATCATAAAAAATTATTTTAAAAGATAATGTAAATTATCTAAAATTTCAATTTTAGTAAAAGTAAATATGACTTTTATATCGATATGAATGTATTTACTATATTTTGGTTAAAATTGGTGAGCCGAAAAGGCTACTTTACTTAAAGGTCGTAATAAGCTTACATCAAAAAATTATATTTAAATTAAATACATAAATCATATGTTTCGGTAATAAAGGTTACAAACGCAATTTGGTTTCCAATCCAATTAAACATTTTTATTACTCGTTTTAAGTGTTAAAGCTGAGTCTAAAATACTGGTTTTCCTTCCCATTTGTGAGATGAACAATTCTCCAACAGGAGAATAAGATATAAGCTAAATGGGTTCTTCTGCTTAAAATGTCGAAACCGTCGATTTCCTATGCTTTATCTAGTGATATTGACAGTTGTAATGTTGTCACGGAACATGAAGAAATATCTTGGAAACTATTTACCTACTGAAGGAAAACGGCATATAATAAAGGAATGAGACCTCCAGAAACAAGACAGTGTCTGTGTGTGTGTTTTTGTGTGCGTATGTGTCAATAGATGGATATAGCGATGTCCAGTGTCGTTTTTGAGATACTGCAATCTTCGGAAACTAGTAACCAAATTCAGGATCACTTTTTGAGGCACTGATTTATTGTTTGATAAGAGTACAAGGAAGTCATGTGTTGTCCACATCAGATATTTTTAAACTGTCACAAGTCAAAATATTTAGTCCTAAAATTATGTTTTGGATAGAAAAGTACCTTACACGAGTTACCTCCAAGCATTTACTTGCAGTATCAGTTGATATTTGATAAAAAACTTCAAGCGGCATTTTCTCAAAAGTGCGGTTTTTGGAGTTATGCCGATTTTCCTCCAAACTAGTGAGCGATATGATCATCATCATCACAAAGAGTGTCAACACAGTATTCAATATTTTTAATTCACGAAAACATTCATTTTACTGATTAACTCCCACAGTTTTTCCCTGAAATCCATTTAAACGTCACGTTCACGAATACAAAAACGATCCCGCCTTATTCACAATCATTATGAAGTCGGCAGGGAAATGACCTGGTCAGGAAATGACAGCCACCGCTGAGACAGGCAGATACTAAGAACAAAACAGCACCCGGACAAAGAACCAGGCTCGCACGAGATAAGGCTGCCCACACAGCAAACAGTCTGAAGCAGATTTTTTTTTTTGTTTTAAATATTTAATTAAGGACGGCTAAGATAGGAGTGGGTAATGAACTCGGGATTAGAGGGAATCGTTTACACTACATTACTTCACCCACCCCCCACCTCTCCCACCCTCTTCCCCCTCCAACACCAACGGCAGAAAAATTTTAATTGCTATCAGGAAAGATAGGGCTACGCTGGAGAGAAAAAAAAAAGCTGAAGGGCTCTCGCTCTCCCAGGGCCCTTTACACGTCCGCAATAACCTCTATAAATTCCTTTTATTTTATCGGGTAATGCACATTTTTTAGAATTTTCCCTATATTTCTGTTATAACTTTTGGCCAGGTTATTCGAGAGAGTATAAGTAGTGTTTAGAATATGAATTGTTTCAATAATCTGCAGTATATGTAGGCATTTTGCTTTGAGGCCAGTATTTCCTTGTACTTATATTACCTATAGTAAGCTTCAATTTATCTGTAGCAAGATGAATTAATTATCAACAAAAACTAAGGCCTTTTACATAACACATTAATTAAACATTAATTAATTATAAATTTAAATTTGTAGGAAATTTTATGCTCTACAAAATTTATTCAAGGTATTATAGCCGAAATTTGCATTGAAAAGAAGATATATCTGAAATAAACGATTTTTCCGTGATTCTGGCTGTTTTTTTCAAGATGACGGCGCGAGCTCAGGCGCTGAGAGGTCGAAAACTCGGATTTTCCATGAGGGGTCAGTTCATAGAACATATTAAATAATTGTAACTACCATAATTATTACGATTGCAGATCATATCGTTATTGCACTGACCTATATCTGTAAGGCCTGATGCTAGGGCGTTTACTTTTTCTTAAAATATTGTATTTGTCGTCCTTTTATGCCTTTCAGAATGAGCAAAAACATAAAATGCTGTAGACTGTAGACTACAGACTGTAGAAGATACTGTAGAATCCACATTTAATACTTTTAATTGATATGGTTAATTAACCTCTCAATTATTACAAATATAATTCGAAATCTGCTGGAGAAAGTCTGCTGTAAAGTAAATTTTTGAGAAGGAATGATAACGATGATAATGAGCCATTCAATCATGATGGTACGCAAGGAATCAAATCAACGCTATTGATGTCTACTTTATTTTTGGAAAGCTTAAAGAATGTCTTGGAAGTATACGAAAAAAAAATAGATAAATTCCTGTATCTATTGCCCAAATTTAAAATACTTTTCTAACCAAGCATGGAGGTCAGGTTTATCTTAACCAAAATTAAGTTTTTTTGGACTACTACTTAGACGGGGAGCACTGTCTAAATTGCATTGTTCATTAAAGACAAACCGCATTAGTAAAAAGAACCCATACTACATTGCATAAATATTTTATGTGATATTCCATTGTTTCTTGTTGGGGCTCTTTATTTTTATGACGTACGTGATTCTAATAAAGTAGATCTTTTATCAACGTGAAGCTCAATAAAACTTGTACACCCTTAGATACTGAACAGGACTGATTTCACAATGATAGCTAAGCACTGATGAACTGAAAGGTGACTTCAACATTATGCTAGCTTCTCCAATTCGCCCTTTCCAAAAAAATAACCACCTTTATATTTACCCCTTAGTTACTGCTTAACCTCGCCTTATTTTTCAAACTGGCTCCTAAACATAATAGCATAATTATGTTCATCTAAAATACGTATATAAATTATAAACATGTGTTATAAAATGTTTATTTATTTCATTTTGTTGGAATGCTTTCCAGTATATATATATATATATATATATATATATATATATATATATATCCATTTATGCCTTGCGCTCTTCCCTGACTCTTCGCCCCAATGCATCTCATCGGTATTATTGACTCTCTTCTATAAAATATAATTTTGATAGCACTATTTTATTGTTTTAACATCATTGCTTAATGGCATTGCAATCTTCTGTACATTATTATAATCGTCTCAAATAAATTAATTTAATTCTGGCCTTTATTGCCTCAGAGCTCTGTTTCCTCTTAGAGAAGGAATTATCACTTCATCTAACCCCATCTAGTCCTAGCGTAATCAATATCTCCAGAACTCCTGAGGTATGTCGAAAGCACTTCATTGACTGGAATGCCTCAGGACAGATTAGATTAGGCTTTATTAACGGTGAATGTGGTTAAGCAGGACTTGCATATTTTCAGATGGCATATCAGCCTCAAGAGTTCTGCAAGATTCCGGATTGAAAAACTATAAAGTATAAAGTATTGAAGACCTAAAGTGGAAAAACATGTTATTATGCAAACATTTAAATATGAGGAAAATTGAATTTAATGATTTTGATTCTTATTTTAGACTTGGTCACTCAACTTTCTACTTTTGAAAACTACCGCAACTTAAGGTTTAGAAAAATTAAACAATGTACTATGAAGGAAGTTGATTTAAAATATTATCTCAAGCAAAAATCCCTATTTTTTCTACAATGTCACATAGTGTATTCTTCCTTTTAGCTCTTCAATTCATTATGGATTTTCGTTTGTAGAGTAGCAGAGGATGATTTTTTTTAATATTTCAAGTTAAAATAGATACAAGTAGAAATAAATATAAAATAAAACTGTTCAAAAAATTCGTAGATGAACAATCGTGTGAAAACAAAACTGAGGTTGAAATAAAAAGTTCCGTGTTTTATCAGATCTTTTTAGGAATTTTACTTTAAATCACAACCACTTACAAAAAACTACTATATTTTCAATCCGAAGCTCCTTAGTACGTAAAGAACAAAACTTGCATAACAAAAATCAAAACAAAGCTTACAATGAATAACGATAGACCAAAACATACGGGCTCTGTTTCTCCACATTTGTAATAAACTACACTGACATGCCAACAGACGTATTAGAGCTGATATGCAAACTAATGGGTGTGGATGGCCAAAAAGAAGCTGGATGAGAGATCTCCTTCCGTGAATTGCGATGCTAGATTCAAGTCCGAAAAGAGTAACTACTGAGTACTGCCATAGCAATGTCATCAACATTTTCGCTCACTATTTTCTTGACTGATGTGAAAAAGTATTTAAATTAAAAACTACAAATCTTTTAAAAAGCTTTTAATTTTTTGTTTAGTGTTTATTCGATTTTTTTTCGAGTTTCAATAAATATTTTTCCACTTAAGAAGTAGCAATACCGTTCAAAGGAGAATAATATCATCAGAAACAGGTCCTTTTAATTTGCTTTTCTGAGAATATGGATTTAATACAGCACTGCCAGATTAAAACGTTTTGGCCTACCGTTTGGACCTTTAACTGTCGGTCCAGTAATGGTTGTCTATTTAGTGTTTTGTTCCTAACATTATATTCCCATTAAAATCCTCTGCATTCTAATACTTCAGTTACATTTACCAGATTCTCCAGACATTATACAAGAGATTCTTCTACAGTTATTTCGATCCATTCTCGAACTCTTGTTTTCAAAAAGGAACTATCGTATATTTATTCCACTGTTTTAGCATTATTCTTTTCAAAAGTTGTGTTTTTGAAATTTTAGCTTAAATAAATCGTTTTTGTCAACTTATGAGAGCAATAGCAACCAGCAGTTTTTACTTCCTTGTACGAAGTAAAGGAAGTATTGTAATCGCGAAAATTTTCGGTTTTCAGATTTCGACGGAAATATCCATTTTGACCATCTCTGAATCCATTTTGACTAGTTTCGTCGTGGCGTCTGTACCTACGTTCGTATTTCGCATAACTCAGAAACGGTTTTCCGTAGAAAGTTGAAATTTTGTATTTAGGATTGCTTTAAAATCTAGTTGTGAACCTCCCTTTTTGGTCACTGCTTGATCACCGGAAGTGGTACTTTACTTGAAGGTCATAATTGATTTCCATCAAAAATTATATTAAAATACTATGCAAAACTTCTCAAATTTAGTATTTATAACTTATATATTGATTTAAATAACATGCTAGATTTTAGTCTAAAGTGGAAAACCGGAAGTGGTACTTTACTTGAAGGTCAGACATTAGACTTTCAATAGAAAATTTTTGTACCCCTCCCCCCTCAAAATTTGAGGTTTTACGTTTCAAGATACGTAGAATCCAAATATCGAATAAAACAAAATCCGTGTCCGCAAAATTTTTTTTTTTTACTTCCTTGTACGAAGTAAAGGATGTATTGTAATCGCGAAAATTTTCGGTTTTCAGATTTCGACGGAAATATCCATTTTGACCATCCCTGAATCCATTTTGACTAGTTTCGTCGTGGCGTCTGTACTGTACGTTCGAATTTCGCATAACTCAGAAACGGTTTTCCGTAGAAAGTTGAAATTTTGTATTTAGGATTGTTTTAAAATCTAGTTGTGAACCTCCCTTTTTGGTCACTACTTGATCACCGGTATTGGTACTTTACTTAAAGGTCATAATTGATTTCCATCAAAAATTATATTAAAATACTATGCAAAACTTCTCAAATTTAGTATTTATAACTTATATATTGATTTAAATAACATACTAGATTTTAGTCTAAATTGGAAAACCGGAAGTGGTGAAAACCTCCTCCCCTCAAAATTTGAGGTTTTACGTTTCAAGATATCCATTTTGACAAAAACGGAAAAAATCCGTCAGCATATTTTTTTTGTGTTTGTGTGTCAATAGATGGATGACGGGAAGCCGAGTGTCGTTTTTACTGCAATCTTCGGAAACTAGTAACCAAATTCAGTATCACTTTTTGAGCCACGGATTTATAATTTAATAGGCGTACAAGGAAGTCATGTTTTGCCCACATCAGATATTTTGTTCTTAGCATCAAACAAAAATAAATGTGTTCACTAGTTATGTCGGATAGATTGCCATGCGGTATGGTATACCCAGCCCGCCTACTGGATACGAGTAAAACAGATTTTTTTTTTACTTTCATATTTTTTTTTTTTAAACTTTATTCGAAAGTTAGCAAAAATTACCATAGGCCTCCTTTTGATGTTGTCAGGCATACTGGTAAGTGACTATTCTTTCTACTAGTGAATTTTGATATTAAGAAATTCAAAAGTTTTTTTCAATACATATGTTTTTTTTTTACTATATCATGATATCTTTGTTTATATTTCATTACCCATATTTTTTTTTTTCACGGAACGGCCTTAGAGACCACGCGCAAATCACTATTTTCACATTCCTTCATACCCCTTCTCTCCATCTTTCTTTCTTCCCACCTTTTCCTCATTCTTTCCTTCTTTCTTCGGTCCACGCCACTCCTTTTCTCGCATTTATCTCTCCCACAATGGCCTTAATTTCTTTTAATCTTCTCCTTTAGTCATCCCTATCGAAACAGTCTTGGTCTGTTATTTTCAGTCTCTCAGTTTCTTCCGTCATCTGTTTGATGTACCCCTTTCCCTTCCCCCCCTCCTCCAGCACTCTTGTATCCTCTCATTTTATAGAAGATTTCTCTATTTAATCTCTTTGGATGCATCCTCGCCATAGAACTTAAATCTTCTTATTCTTATGTCCGTTTCCAAATCATTTACCTCTTTATATATTTCCTTATTAGGTCTCAACCTATAGCCTTCCTGTGTCTTCTTTGGACCGTAAATTCTTGTTAGTATTCTTCTTACTAACCCTAACATTTTCCTTAGGCTGGGGAGGGAAGAGGTTTCCATTCCGTTCAGTATCACCGGTTTGACGACCGTATTGTAGTGTCTTATCTTCGCGTTTGTTTACAGGCTCCTTTTATAATATAAATTGCTTGTCGCGAAGCTTAGTCTTTCCAATTTAGTTATTTTCTCTTTCATGCTTTCTTTCTCCGACCCATTACTACATATAATTTCTCCAGGTGTTTGAATTTATTTGTTACTTTAATTCTTCCGTACTTTGTCTCTACTATTTTGTTTTGAAAGTTTCTATCTAAAGTCATTAATGCTGTATTCTCAAACGATGTCTGTAAACCTGTCTTTTCAGCTATTTCCTTTAAAGTGTTTAGCTGCTCTATTGCTTCGCTTTCAGTCTCCGCCATTAGGGCCATATCGTCTGCCTATGCCAGGCATCTTACTTTGATGTGCTTGTTTTTAGTCCCTATCGTTGCACCAGTATCGTTGCTCTTCCACATTTCCTTCATGATTTTGTCTAGGACTACGTTAAACAGTACCGGGGAGAGGCTATCTCCCTGTCTTCCCATCCACTCCATACTCTTCCAACACTTCCAGCAGTGTTTTTCCATTACACATTACTGATAAAAAAATCAAAATAAATGGCTTGCCGATTCACTGCCAAGTTAACATCCTTAATAGTCTATATCTGCCATCACAGAATCAAATTGCTTTCCCTTCTCATTTAATTAGTTTTATTTAATTTCCTTAATTTGTATATGATGCGTCCACTAATAAAAATAGATAATTCCAAATTCTAAATTTCTTCAAAAAACACAAATATCCTGAAAAAAGTTTAGAATTAATAGGATTAATTTCTTAAAATTCTGTAGCTTCGTGTTTTTCAGGGCAAATTAACTTTTAATAAACATTTACTTTAGTAACGTACAGAATTTTGAAATGAAGCATTAATAGTATTTTCGAAACAAATGGAGTTATCATATCTATAATTTCATTATATAAACCGTAGATTTTTTTAAAAAGTTATTGCATGGAATTATATTCATATAAGGTTCCATGTAAGTGCTGACCGGCTAAATTGAAATTTGATTAGGATAAACCATGGGCTATGGCCATAATTAATGTATTTGATTGGTACAAAAGCGAATTTCTTTTACCAGAATTTTTATTCGATTACATGTTTAGATTCACAAATACTTGTTCTATTGAATGTCAAATTGACAAATATGCTGTCTTATATATAATATTTTACTTTCAAATATATTTTTATGATTTTTTTTCAAATAGGCTAAAATATCAGTTATGGGAATGATGTATGGGCTATGGTCATAGTTTAAACTAGTTTTTGTTATGTTAAAAAAAAATTAAATGTTTATTTTATTATTTTTAAAGTTGCTATTTATGCATACTAACCATTTGAGATTCCCGGCCGTTCAACATGTTTTTTTCCAAACATGCAATAAAAGTATTTATGATATATTCCAAAAACAGCTCTGACTTTCTCCACCCACTGTCGTTCTTTCTAACTCCCTATTCATTAAGGACTTATTGCAGTATGTCTCCTGAAATTCTTTTTTATATTTCAAGAACCAATCCTGAGGGCGAAAAAGTGAACTGTTAATAATAGATGCTTTGGGTTGTCCACCATGTAATTTTTAAACATTTTTACAACCTTTCTGAGAACACCTTACTGCCGCTTCGAGGATTTAAAATAAACCAAGATTCATTTCCGTTAGCGTAACGTGAAATACTTTCAACTGAACTAAACCAACCACGAACATGTATTTCGTGTTTTGCTGTTATTGGTGTAGTTCTACTGAAGAAATTTGGAAACGTCACTGGGCATACGGTATTTAAACGTTTATTGCTGATTTTTAACTACAGATAATTCTTTAACACTGATGAATGAATCAATCTTTCGTATTGGATATCTACCCCACTTTAGGAAAAAAAATGGGGTTTGGTACACACTGTAACTTTTCTGTGTCTTTTTTGAGTCGACATAATTCTTTGGGTGTAACGTATAATAAAATAAAGTAAAAAGACTGGCACAAGGTATGTTAAAGATTGAAAAATTGTCCATTTTAAGAACCCCTAGTGCTTTAGTGCTGTTAATTTTACAGATGACTCTTTGCGAAATTCTCCTTTTGTCTTTGCGATCTCATTTTCAGTGAGTATATAGTTTCTTTTAGGCATATTTTCAAATGTTTGTTGAAAAAAAATAATGTCCTATAAAATCAAAGTGACCTTAATACATTATTCACTGACCATAAGTAGTTATGTAGTTATGGTCACTTACAGATAAAGCATTGTCACCTTTGACCAAAAACCAGTAAATAATATAGTATTTTAGGTTTACGATAGTGTGATTAAACTAGAAAAAAATCTGTTATTTCTTAGGTATAAGAACAATTGTAGCACCAAAAAGCTTGAAATAGTTGGGGTTGACCACACCTAAAATATTGGATATTTATAAGCCAGTTGAATCAGTTAAATTATTGTTAATTAAAATGGCTAAATGCAAAACGATGGAGTCTTTCTAAAAGCAGAAATTCTAATGAAACGATACATACCTTTAAAATCCTCACTGCTAAAATTTAACATACCACACAAAAGAGGTATTTCAGAACTCTAATTTGGAAAAATATTTTAAACCCCTAATAGAGCGGGATGGGGTAGAGTGATTTGCTAGTAAGTGACTATCTTGAATATCTCTCGAGTTACCATCACAAAATAATAGAACAGTAGCTTATTGAGAAAATTTTAGAAGCCTGCCCACAATTGATGAGGTGATCACGAATAGTGACTTACCCAATAAATATGTTCTTTATTCTATTTCAGAGAAATTTCTCGATAAATTAAAAAAAATATATATAATAAAAACGCTCTAGAAAATTATATTTTACACAAAGGAGAAAGTGTTTAAAAGTTCAAATTGTAATGTGTAAAGTTTTCCTTTTATCCTCGTGCCTTTAGAAGGCTCGTGAAAAGGCTGTTATCAAATAGAAGAAGGAAGGTGCCATAAATTAGTTGATATCGAAATAAAAGCAGGAGGCAAATTTGTTGGTAATCTGCGTCCGAGATAGGGCTCCTAAGAAAGGCCTCCGTAAAATATAGCGTCGATAGCGGCTTTGCCCTTCTGCCTCTCCGCTCTTCCCTTGTGTCCTTTTTTTTAATTATTCTTTCCATTATCTTCTTGAGTATTTCAGATGAAGACTTTTAAAATTAAAAAAATAAAAATAATTAAGTAACCAGTTTTATTTCTGTATCTGCAACATTATTTATTCAATCCACTCTAATGAAACCCGTTACTAATCGCATGGATTCGTTAAAGAATAAAATCGAAAACAATTATTATTTAAACGAAAAATACACAGTTGGTACTTGAGTGTTTGTGGCAGTCTATTAGGAAGTTGAAACTTTGTTAAGAATGCAGGACTTTTTTTAACTAAACTATATTTGCATAATGCAATATAAATTGTATGGAGCCGTACGTTACTTAAAAACTATTGTATGTATATACATGCACAGTAGGCTCCAGAACTTTTTATTTCCTTTTTTCTCATTAAACAAATCTATATTTATCGTTATCTCCGAAATAAAAATAAAAAAGGTCCATTTTTTACCGATTTAGCATTATTACACATTTAAATTTGATTGTTTTTGCTACAAAGGTACGTAAAGGTAAATATGTCCGAGACTAATTGTGAGGAGAATTATATTAATTTAATAGAACACTACGTACACTTAGTTACCCCAATTTACGGTATTTATCTTGTGTCATCCATACAACCTTCAAAATAATAAAAAAGTGTTTATTATATATTATATCTATTCTACATTACTGTAGGTGAAATTTTTAAAAAGAAAAGAACATATCATAAAGGAACCAGGTAAATTTCTGCTCAATGGCTTAAAACAGTTTTCTGTTCCAATAGTTACATCTTAGGTAAAATTCTTAGGGCTTTTTGTAAAATTCTTGAGCGGAACAACTTTATAAACTATAAAACGAAAAGTTGATTAATACTATGAAGGACCTTGATCTAAGATTTTGAGTCACATCGGGGGCAGAGAGTCCATTCGCGCTGAGCTACCCCACTCACCCCTTTTTTAGATACTTCTGTGTGGAAATTTCGAAAAAAACTGCAGAAAGCGTAGTCTAGAAACTAATACAATCGAAATGAATAACATACCGAAAGAAATTTTTATCAAACGATAAATTAAATTCATTTATATTTTCTGTCGAGTACAAACCTAGTTCTAGGAGTTAAGTTCTTATCCACGGGACCAGCACACATAATGACACTAGTAATGGCATTACGAGATGATATCTCGTTCTTGTTATTAATATTTTAACTTTCACTTATCCATAAATGAAATATACAGTAAGGGAAAGTACTGAGAACGTAAACAAATTCAAATAGGAGTTCTCAATAAATAAATACAAGTTTTAAGGCTCCCTGTGTCCAAATAACCAAGTCTCGCAAAATGATCTGTATGTATGTGTGATAAATCTAGCTCTAAAACGAAAAGTTGTAAGAAACTGAAATTGCCTATTTAAGGTCGGTATAAGTCTGTAATGTTATGGCTACTTTTTCGCCAAAATCGACTTCCCAGCAATGCTACTTTATATTATCACTTTTGCAGATTAGTACAATGATCTCGAAAAAGATTAACGATTTTGATCAAACTCGTTATATATATGTAAAATGAATTGCTATTTAATAACCTATATCTTACTATCATGGAAACAATAGACATGGTTTGAAGGCCGAATTTTCAAAATATCTTTCTTTCTAAGTACCTTTAAATTTGTTTATTTGAAATAATTAACCATCTCTCATCATTAGTAGCTATAAAAAAAAATGGGTTACTATAGACTGCAAAGGATTTTGATAATTAACTAAACGAGTAAAAAAAAGAAATATTTTCCCAGGTGGAAAATAAATTTTCGGGAAAAAAACTAGTGATATAAATATATAATAAACCGTTTGAAAGCTAAAAGTATTAGATAAAATAATATATAAGGTATACAGCCGTAGAAGTTAATGGAGAGTGAGTGGCGAAAAACGCGTACATTTTAGTGATTGTTGTAGTTAATAATTTCTGCTTTTTATGAAAAATAAATGTTTCCATGGAAACTAAATAGAAAATTATAAGATGTATTTCAAGTAAGTGAAAGTTGTGAGATGGGTGCACCGTACCAGATTTTTTTTCACCCAATCATTGCCACCTTCATTTATCAAAGTTTTCTAGCTGTGTTTCATACAAATTGTTATTGATATAACGATCCATTTATGATAATTATTGTTTTAAGATATTTTCCAATATTAGTTTTGTTCATAAATATACATACGATTTGCAGCTATTTATAGTTTTTTTGTTAACTATTTAAATCCTCTAATGAATCACGTATATATTGACGTCTAATATTTAATGAAATATGCTATATATTGAATTTTCATATTTAAAAAATATTTATTTTTGTTATAATATTTTTATTATTATTTTATATTATATTTGTATTTATTATTATATTATTTATATTATATTAAAATTATATTAATATATTATATTAAAAATATTTTTATTTGTTATTATATATTCTTTAACTTCATTTTCCATTTATATGTTGATTCTTTTTCTTTCTTTTTTTTGCTTAGCTAAAGTTATCAGTATGGCCGTATAGCGGCTTCTTTAGTATTTCTGCTTTAGAAGTCCGAGTGCTTCTGTTTAATAAGTTAGCGGTAGAGATGATTGCACGCCGAGACAGAGGGCCCTAAGCCCGCTGATAAGAAGCCCCTTCAAAGGAGCTCCAAGTCCCTGCTTTTTGCCAGCTACGGTGTACCCTATTACTTACCACACCGTCTAGTGCAAACAGCCCCTCTCTATCGCTAATTTTAATGCGATACTCAAATTAAACAGGGCCCAAACAACTCAAACTCAAAAACTCCCCCCTCCATTCTTTCTGAAGAGGGTTTCCTCCCTACTGCATTAATCTCTGGGCCTCAACCCTTCCTCCTCCTCCTCCCCGGGGACATTATTTCTGATTAGATCGTTATAGAGAACACTTGAGATGGATTTCATTGCTCCTTTTAAAACAGCATTGTTTTTATTGTATAGTACACTTTATCAGCTCCGCCCTTCTTATTTCTCATAAGCACTCAGTAATAAACAGTAAACTGTATTTTATTACCTTTCATTAAAGCCTGTATTTAGTACTATTTATTTCTCGAGCATTTAAATAAAATTGCAATGTTTATTCCTTTTATTTCCCCTGTGGGGTATCTTCGATGTAGTATCCCAGAGCCCTGATCACAATTCTCAACACTGTCTTCAATTATATCTGTAAGAATTGTGAATAAGTATGTAAATCAGTAGCTATAAAAAGATTGAACAAACATATACTAGCGTAAAAGGGACGAGGTAAAATTGAATATATTGTTAAGGAAATTGTTTGTTACCGGTTTTCTTTTTTTTTACCGAATCAAGATACTGTTTTGTCTTTTTTAGATTTTTTATTTCATTACTTAATAAATTCGATTAATTAAAATTAGTAAGTAATACCAAATATATCAATGGCCTTTATATGCCTGAAACATCATGTCAAGTAAAAAGCGGATTGGGTAGAGATGTCGAAAATCGACCAGTAGGATCAATGGTCAGACCCGCAATACTTAAAGAATGGCTTCAAAATAAAACCATATCATTTTACTGGATACCATTGTTTGTTTCAATAATATAAATACATTTATTTAAGGCATTGCGACAGGTCCTAAGCCATATTTTTCAAAAGTCATATTTTATTTTTGAACAGTTTTCTTACTGTTGAAATGGCCATGTTTAGACATACTGGATCATGATCCAGAAATGTTTCCAATTGTTTGACTTCTACTCACCCAAATAGTTCAAGCTTATCAGCGATTCTTTGATGTAGATAACAAGGAAATTCTGGTGTCAATAAGGTTCATTAAGAAACATCTGACAGTCAATAAAATAAAAAATGTGGCACTCAATCTGTTATGAATCAATATATTCAGAAATATTAAATATGAATACCGTCCACTACCTAGTTTTTAGTGCACTTTATAAATACAATTATATTGTTTAATTAGTCATAAAAAAAATAAATAAAATAAATTACAGACTCTCCTCCTTCCCCTCACCAACCAAAATATTCTGAGGAATTAATATTGTTACAAACTAATTAATTAAATCAATATTGGACAAGTTTGAAGGCTGTAGAACTTATTATGACTTTTGGCCAGGAATTTGGGGATCTCTGAACCACTGTGCGCTGGTTGTGAGGGTTATTCTTGATAGTTACGAATTAAACTGTTTATTCAAAATAATAGCATCAAAGAAGAAACATTCAAATTAAAAGAAAAAACTTTAGAGCATCAATTTTTCCTGAAAAAATTAATATATATTATTTATTTTCTGTTTTATAATGTCTTAAAAACATTATTCATTTTATTATATTTTGTACATTTTAAACAAGTTAATTTTTTTATTATTATTAGATGAAAATGTTTAGACCATTCAAGGCTATAAAATAAATGGGGAGCCTACTGACCTCTCTGGCTACTTCAGAAGGAATACTTTAGTAGGCTTATTCGTAATCGACCTTAGTCTTTCAGGTTGAACGGAATAGAGAAAAACACTCTTAATGTTATTTTTTTTTTCTCTTTCTCGGAAGTCTTTCTTTATCATACAAGTAGATATATTATTCAATAAATGGAGCGTTATCTAAGATCAATAATAATATACAAGATATTTAGAAAGTTGGTAGGGATTTCTCAAAGAATTTAAGTGGAACCTAAAGTTAAATTTGACAAACTTAAAATAGGTATCAGCTCATATTGGCTAAATAATCCAAAAAAAAAAAAGAAAAAGGATTGGGTGCATATTATAACATTAATTACTTTTAAGATTACTTGAACTTAAAGTTTTCGTCTCTATTCCATATTTTTCATCAGCCATAATCTTATATCATGTTTATGACACGTTATTATCATGTTACGTTTTCTATTATTCTTTATCTAATCTCAATTCCAAAAAATAACGAGGTAACCTGAAGATGAGGTACCCTGTAGGATTAAAATTAACTTCACAAATTCAAAAAATTAAATTAAATTTAACTGTATATATTTTATGGTTTGATTATTAATTAAGCCGCTAAAGGCCGGTTTGAGTAGATGCGGAGTGTTATGAAATAAATCAATAACAACTTCAAAATATTTAATACATAAACAAACTAGTGGCAGAATAAAACCAATTCATATGTCTATTTTTAAATGTTTGGCTGGTATTTTTCAGTATAACAAGGATCATCTTCCAAAGATGTCCCGATTTTCATTGAAAGCTTAGTATAACATTTTCTCTGCTTTCATAATCGTAGGTGCATTTAATTTTCCCTTCATTTTTAATAAAATATACATTTATATTTCAATAAAAATTAAAATACTATTAAATTGAATATACAATAATTAAACAAATATTTCTTTGAATGAGATTGGACT
Organism: Rhaphigaster nebulosa; assembly: GCA_948150685.1. Lineage (NCBI taxonomy): Eukaryota > Metazoa > Arthropoda > Insecta > Hemiptera > Pentatomidae > Rhaphigaster > Rhaphigaster nebulosa. The sequence continues at coordinate 146,686,217 of OX411306.1, read as the reverse complement.
GGTATAAAATGTCTACGGTGCGTGAGTTCAATTGGCTCCCTTCGGCTTGTTAATTATTATTTATATATTTTATTTTATTTACCAAATAGGAGTTATCCTGGAATATAGGATTACCCCAATCGATGTCTGAGGCCCAAAAATCCTAGTTCTAAAATTTTTAGCAAAATTCTTCTTCGTGATTTCAAGATCTATTTTGCAGACAGACAGACAATCAGGAATTGCCCGTAATAGAGAGCAGGATTAAATCAATACATCCTTCATATAATATAACAATATATCTTGAACTTTTTTCATTTCGTCTCTAGTATTTTTTGATTCCATAATAATCATAAACTAAGTAGTACCAAGACACGACTAACACGTCGCGACTGATCGATATTCCTCCCTGCAACCGATATCCCTAGAATCAGGTAAATTTACGACCCCGAGGAGACGAGGTATTTGCAGGCGTCCTAAAGAGCATGGGATGGGAAGTGGCATTAAATCAGTGGAGGTCGTTTGTAATGCAGCTTATTAAGGGGACAAACATCATTCGCGTGACCCTACGCACACATGAGCTAGCGATCACACGCACTGCGGTTAATGTCCTCATAAGTCAACTCTCTGATAGCAATTGACTTACGGCTAGTTAGCTAGGTCCTCTACAACTTCTTGACCCCACAGTTTCTTAGTCTATTAATACTTTACCATATTCAACGTTGATTAGTGCTTCATATTCGCTAAGGGATATGAGTAAATATATTATTAATCTATAGGCCACAGAAATGTTATGTCAATGGGTAAAATTAGTAAAACATAAAAAATTACTTCCTTGTCATAAGGCTTATTATTCATGAAAGGGTTACCTTTGGTAAATGGATTCCTAAGAAGGGTAATGATTTATTTATTTATATTATAGTCATTGAATCAGGATCCAAGCAGTAGGACTAATATGACTTTACGACTTTGTCCTGAAACATTTGCAGTAAATGTAAGACAAAATAGCAATAGAACATGGGTTATTGAGTTTAACCAGGTTATCTATGATTTCTTTATTTCTATGAGTCTGTATATAAATATCTATATAACAGAATATATTTATAGGACAAATAGAGTATATATTTTTTCCTAAATATTTAAATTATAGATCCAACGAATCCAATTTTTTTTTCCAGTTAGTGGAGTCAGAGAGCATTTAAACATTCTAAAATATTTTCTAATATATAAAATTATTTTATCAATAAGTATAAGTTTTTCAATATTTTTGGCATGTAAATGCAAGACAAAATTAATAAAGTTCTTTATTATACACCCATGAATTAACAAAAAGATAATTGCCCCGGGTGAGGCATTACTAAATTATTGGCTATTTTCAAACTCTATTTTCTGTCAACTACGACTAAATATAAAATATGCTTAAACATATTTAAACACGCCTACTAAAGTCAGTACTTGTTATAATTTTAAATGATCTGAATTTTCTATTTTTTTTTTCTTATTTTCTTTTTGTGTCACATTTAGTTCAAATCTTTCCTTTGACATGGTGACATGGCAGTTCTAAAAAACATAATATAAATAAATATTTTTCAACACATACTTATATTATTATTTTTAAAATACATAATTTAAATTTTAAATTTATATTTGGGAACATTTATTTTATTCTCATTGATTAAATTTAGTAAAACCACTTTCATTTCACCTTGTTTTCCATATGTTAAAAAAATTTTTGAAAAAAAAAACAAAAACACTACTACTTTCTTAGTTTATCACCGCATTAATTCATTTGAAACTGAGAATAAGAATGTTTTAGCGCATGATATTATAAATTAAATAAGAATCTCATTTAATAAAATAGAGAACCATACTAAAGTTGTTAAATCTCAAATTTATATAAACATTTATTCAAAGAAATGTAAAATTAAACACAAACGAATTGTATCGTTTACAAAAATGAAGGAATTCAGGAATGGAATCATTAAATTATTAAAAAGTAACTTAAATATTTACTTCACTTAAGTTGATATGTCGGACTGTTTTTCTTATGACTTAATATATGTATACATTTTTTATGTTGTCCAATTACTGCTGCTCTGTTGGTTTCGTAGGTTGTCTATATCACAGATCCACTCACAGAGCGTTGAATTATGTCACAATCTAGAGATGAATACAAGTAGGAAGACAGAAGATGGGGTTTCATATTCTCTAAACCTTAGGCCCTACGCCAACATCGCAGAGTTGGCAAAAAATTAACTTTCACATAAGAAAGATCTGCAAATTACTTTGGAATAAGCAATTTTTAATCATCTTAGGCACATTTAGGATCAATTTACCATATTTATCGTCTGAATGCTTCCTTATTTTGTGGGCTGTATGACTTCCTCGAAAATCTTAGTGTTTATGTCAGAGTGTTCATATTCTAAGTTTGTCTTTAGTAGCAATTTTTGTAATAACCTTTGGCAGTTACTAAAGTTGTTGAGATGCCAATGTTCTTGTGCAGACCGTTATTTGCTACGTAGAATGGTGTGATTACAGAAATTAAATAAATAATTCTGCTGATATTTTGAAAATTACAAAAATTATTACAATTTTTATATATTTTTGTTATTATTTTCCTTTAGCAAGGACATTTCGTTTTCAGGATGTTTTACTTTCTCGGAAAAAATAAACATACAAAAAAAATAAGTTTCTATTACTACTTTAATCTTGTATTTGCTCCTCAAACAAATTAAATTGGTTTTGTCTTTCCCGATTAGCCTGGGAGGCATAAAACCTCCCTTCAGGGTGCTGCTATCATTGGTATCCCATCGGATGTTATATATTTTAGTCGAGGCTTTTTTCTCATGAGGTACTATTGGGTATGCCGAGTACGTCCAACACTAAATCGAGTCTGTATCACTTCTTCCATTCCGAATAACTATATGTATAAACCCCCTGGCATACGGCAGTTCAGTCTAAGTCGCAAAACTGAAAAGCAACTGCGTATGATATCTCTCTCTGAGAGAGAAACGTATTCGTATAAATGTCGTTATTTGGTTGCGCTAAATCTTGTTTCTACCGGGCGCGTCAGATATGCTGTCCAAAATCGAACATGTTATAATAATCATAATGTTCATTCATAATGTTATATTATGAAATGCCGGAAATCAAAAAGGCTGAGCATGGATAGATGTAATGGTATTTAAAGCCAGATGTGATTACATTTGGAACTGTTATTTAGTTAAATATATATAATATATCATGTATATGATGTGGATTTTGTACGAAAATAATGATTTTTGCTGGTATAATTCAGTGATTCACTATTTTATTTTTTTTATTTCTATATTTCATTTATATTATGTCAATTTGCAGTTAGTTGTTAGAAATTTGTGGATTTTTTTAAACTTTTTTAAACTTTAGGCCTCTTTCATAGAGACATGTTTCGCTTTTTTATATGTTGGAGATGGTGAGCATTTAAAATTCTTTATTTCGTTGCCTTTAAAAGTGGGGAAATGAGAGATACAGCGGAGCTATAGCACTGATGAAGGGCGCTCCCTCGGGATTGGATGACAACCCATTTAGCCAAAGCTGTGTTAATACACCCTCTCCTCATTACTGCACTTTGTCGTAATCTCTTGTTGATGGTAAATGTCGTCAAGTTCTCTAGAAGCTGCACCATGTCCTTTTGTCCATCAGTTAAACAGTGATTGCTTGAGGTTCCATGTTTCTGATTACTGACCTCCATTCCCCAGAACGCAAATAAGAATGGCTATTTCTTTTAGGTAGTAATTATCCTTAAATTCGATTTTTTTTTTTTGTTCTCGTAGTCTCCACTCCTTAATTAGACAAGACTGATAAAATGACTCCGTTTGGGATTCGAGTAAAGCCCCGGCTCGGAATTAAAGGCTCGTTTAAGTCAAACCTAACGTATTCAGTGTCATTTTAAAAGCATCATGGTTCCCTCTTTTAAAGCCTACCACGAATTTTAACTAGGACCTCATCCCACTTCGTATTCGGCGGCGGTAGAATTAGGGGTCGTTAGGGGAAGGGATGCAAATACCCTGGTGGGGAGGGGAGGTGGTGCACAGGCACCTTAGCGTAATTGAGATATTTCCATGTGGTTTTATCTGTGGAGGAGTTATCTCCCGCCAACAGGATGGCGCCATTGTCTAATCGGTAATTGGTTTTGGCGCCTGCAACTGACAGCCTTTTGTCACCTATCATCCTCCTCAGACGTGTGTCCTGGCTCGGGAGAGATTACTTGCGCTACATAGATTTCGGATCTTATTCCCAGTGGCCATTAGAGTTCTTATTACCTCCTTTTAGGGTTTGCCTAATGATGGAGAAGTTCGTTAAAACCTTTAATAATTCAATTCTCGAGAGATCGTTAGCAGGTTCAGGTTGCAGCCATGATTACTAGTCACTAAGTAATATCTACCATAATGGGCTAGTCTTGAATTTCCAGTTTGTTCTAATTGAAATCAGTTACGGCTATTTCTTCAAAATTGTGTTTAGTAAGTATGTGACATCAATACATTTGAAATATACCGATTTAAAACCATCTCATGGCATGATTCGGGCTCTATAGACTAACTAATTAACTATTTAGAAGAATATTTCATGATATGTAGATAGTATATTAGGTGTTTAACGGGAGGTCAAAAATGTGACTAGATAAAATATCCGGATAGAGAAAATTAATCGTCGATTAGTTTCCGAAGGCAATCTGCGGTGTTTGGTGTCGAAACAGGTCACATTATTTTTTTGTTTATTATTTCTATTAGATATGGCATTAAAGTCACAGGTAACACCTGGATGATCATTGGAATATAACTCATTTTTTTTTTATTATGATTCCGAAAAACTTTTAGCGTTTTAAATTATGTTAAAGGATTTATTGTTGCACTTTAAAGTAGCGAAATGAAATAAAAGCAAAGTTCAGAATGTTTTGCACTAAATTGATAAAACGACTACCTATCTATTTCCTCCAGCCTTTATTTTTTTTTTATATTCAATTAAATTTAACCAAACAAATAAAAAACATAAAAATAATTAGATCTTCTCAAATTTTAAATGTATTTCAAGTTGCAATTCAACAGTACATGTTATTCAGTTTGAAGCAGAAAAGGATTAGAGGAACACCTCGTTAATTCAGACGCTGCACAAACATATTGAGTTTCAACAGCATAATGATCGATCCATAATAGACAACAGTAATTAAATAATTATAGTAGTATATAACTTTGTCTACTCTCATCCTCCTCAGACGTGTTTCTGTCTTTTTTATTTATTTATTTTTTACAAAACAATAATTTTTATTTATCTTCTATCTTCCGTTCTTTTTCCTGTGGGCCCTATCTCACTTTAAAATATATTAAGGTGCTAAAAATTTCAAAAGTTAAAACACAAAATGAAGGCGGGTGGTGAAATGAAAGTTTTTGCAAAAAAATAAAAGCTGAAAATAAACGACAAGATTGCATAATTAAACGATATAATTATATATTTTATATATGATTAATTTTATACATATATAATTATTATTTCGTTTAATTATGCAATCTTATCATTTATTTTCAGCTTTTATTTTTTTGCAAAAACTTTTATTTCAGCACCCGCCTTCATTTTGTATTTTAACTTTTGAAATTTTTAGTACCTTAATATATTTAGGTACTATATTATATACTTTTTTTGTGCTCTTAAATAATCGAATTTATTATTTTTGTTCATTGGTGGCCGTATTATGAGTTGGTTCGAATGTTGGAGATATTAGAATCATTTTGTAGCAGTTAGTAGTTCAGGTTAAACTAACGTTAAATTGATTTCCAAATAATTTCTGTTTATCTTCTCTTATGCAATATTTCTTTTCGAAACTCTAAATAAATCAAGTAGGAGTTAATTAAAGTTATTTAATTAAAAATTATTTTCGATAAAAAGCGTTTGTCATATTAAAAGCCATATTCCAACTATGAGCTGGAGATGGAAGACATTATGCAGGCTGGGCAGCAGATACTGGCTGGGTTTGGCGGTAAAAAATGTTTGGGCTGGAATTAGGAGGAGTGTCGCCGGCAGAGGTCCCAGTACATTAGCCCGTCCACTCAGGCATCAATTACATCAACTCCCTGTCCCCGCCACTTCTGCTCCGTACTATTTGCTCTGCTTCTTCTGAAAGGGTTCTCAAACCCTCTCCGGATGCTTTAGCAACTTGGTTGTACAACTGAACCTCGGGTCCTGGTATTCTTGGCTGATGTGCGTCATGGACATGGCAATTCAAATATGCCACGTCCTGTGACACTTTTTTAAGCACATTGCAATACAGCACATCTGGAATTCGCATCAATTGTATATCAAGATGAAGATTTTTTCAATTCAGTTTCCTAAAGAGGAGAGAGGCACTGCTGTGTAATGGCTTTCCCAATGTCTGACATATCGTTGTGTGCGGATTAATATTCGGAAGTCATAAAAACAAAATTTTCTATTGAGATATCTAATTTATCAGTGGACCGGTTTGAGAACATTTACTCTCTGATTATTATGATTTAGTTTTGTGAAATTATTAATGCTTTAGTTAGATCACTTTTTCTTCCTTCCTTCTATTTTCTGATGATCGCTCATAAAATAAAGAAACCGCAATGAATCCTTTTCAGTGAAGATCAGAGCCTTATCGAAAAGGGATACTTGCAAGCGGAGGTGGAATAGACAACCATAACGTCCGGAAAACTGCAAATTACCCTATCTTACTTTTCTTACCACGTTCACTACGAAGGACATGAACGTTCACTTATGTCATCCTCAGTGAACGTGCTAATATATATTATGGACGTTGCAAGCAGAAACGTAGTATATTTTAAAGTGCAGCAATAACGTCAAAAATCATTTCTATTAAGTATTATTTATTTAACAACAACGCTTCATTTTATATTTTTACAAGGGACGCGTCCTCCCGCTGAATATTAAATATATGTATATATATATATATATATATATATATATATATATATATATATATATATATATATGAAATTTAATTGAAGGATAAACTTCGAAAAATTAAATAATCGAAGGTTAATCGATTAGATCAGGAGTGTCAAACTCAATTGTAGCCGCAGGCCGGATCGCATGTACGAATGTTCCTTAAAATAATATCTGAAAGTGAGGATTCAGGAATATGAGCAAAAAAATATTATGTTATTAAGTGAATTTAGGGTGACAAACATTTTCTTAAAATTTTCTTTTTTTCACTTTATTTCAGAACATTGTGGACCACAAAAATTATCCCTGGATTATATTATACTGACGGCAACACAAAATATACTTGTATATTTGGAATATTTATCTTGTCTCTTAATTTTCTTTATTAATTTTTTTTCTTATCTAAAAATTTCCTCAATTAACTATTTCCAAATATTCTTTGTCCTGCAAGGTCAGATTAGCTTGTATAAATTAAATTTTATTATTTAAATCTATAAAAATAACATTAAGATAGATTTAATAAAAGGATAGTATTAATAGTATTAAAATTAATTAATAGTATTAATAATATTAATAATAAAATATTACAAGATGTTTACTACATAAAAAATAAAAAAACACACAGGAATCACAGAGTGTCACTATAGGTAATAATAACTGTGAAGTAGTTATAGGCAAAATAATTATTACTATGCAATGAACAAGTTTTAACGTGTTTAATGTCAAGATTTTTATACAAAAAATTAGAGACGACAAAATTAGAAAAATGACAAATAAAAATCATGGCACTTTAAGCAGTAGGCCACACATGCTATAGGTATTGGGGCAAAACGCGTTCTATTAAAAACACGGCAAAATTTTCTTTCTTCTTTTTTTTTCCATACTCAGCTAATCGTGCCATCTAACCGTTTGGTTTGAAGGTCTCATTATTAAAAAGGTCATGAGCCTGGCAGGAGTGACAACGGAGAAGCAGGGGGCGGGTATTGACCAGGCTAAGCCGCAGTGTGCGGCGGTGCATTTTATTGGCTTCTAGATCAAAGGAACTGTCCAATCACTGATCGATGCTCATTGCTTTGACGGCACCCTCCTCTCCTCCCACCAATTAGCTTACGGTCATCCCTTCTAATGAGGAAAAAACCATTCTTTCTTGTATAAGAGAGTTATAATACCTAATATAGATATATCTATCTGTGTAATGGACGTTTAAACTCAGCGCAACGAGTAGTTTTTATAATATAATCACTCAATCCTAAGAGAATTCCGAGGATATACTGACTTTTTCATTGCGAATCTGTTACATCGACAGTTGGATGGTAGCATTTTCAATAAACTGTGTATTTATTTCATGAAAACGAAATTTCATAAAAGTAACGAAATCAATAAAGAAAATTGACAGTTTTTTTTCTTAAATGGAGTGTTTCTATATGTGTGTTTTCTATATATACTTTTAAATGTACAGTTCCTATTGTGCAATGGCTACTAATTTGGTATCAATAGAAAATTTTGTGTAACTAGGATTTAAACGTCAAAGCTCTGCCATTCTCTAAAATTTATGAATTTAAATCAAAATCATAAATGCTATTTTTGTTTGAGATTTACTTTTTTCAGACGAAGTACTTAACAACAGTAACGTACCGCTTAAAAGAATTTTTTACGTAGAGCGTGCACGTGCACCTAACAATAACCATTATTGTTATTATAACATAAATTAACAATTGAAAACAGATTATTTTTTTTGGAACACATGAACAAATCTAATAATGAAATAGTTTTTGTAATGTGTTATGCACATTAAGCTGGTTTTAAAGTTTACTGTTGTCACGCATTCCAATGTTTCCGACAGATATACCATTCGAAATTAAACCTCCGCAGTTTTCGGTGCGACTCGCATTTGCAATGACCATCAACAAAGCCTAGGGACAATTGCACAAGTTTGAGGAATTTTTGAAAATTGGTAGCTGCATATAGTTTGCTAATCCCTTAGAAAACTGGTCAAGTACAATACAAAATAAAAGTGTAATACAAAAACCGTAACAAAAGGACAATCATGTTGTTTTTTTTTAAACAATTTTACTACTAGAATTCTGTAAACTGTATATTTTTGGTTTGTAGAAAATATATTTTAAATGTTTATAAAATATATCTACTACATACATGAAAACTTAAAGGGCAACTCGGAGAAGAATTCGGGCAAGTTTCTTCCAAATCGTTGGAGCCGCTTTCGAGATAATTGTTTAATCGCTGATATAAATTTGTACTTCCGGTTAGTCAATTTTGGTGAATAAGTTGCTGTAACAGCACAGGCATATTCCTTCCTTACATTAGTAATTTCACTTTCGTAAAAATTTTCGTTTTTGAGATAGGTCGTTCACACACACACACACACACACACACACACAGTATCACACACATTCAAACTTGCATTTCCGTTGAAAACTCGAATGCGAAAATTTTCAAGATCACAATACTTCCACTTATTATATATTTGTACTACTATATACTATACGATCTCGATTCATTAATTACTCAATTTGAACTATGTGTTTAAATAAAGCTATGACGGGTTGATAGTGAATTAACCATCTATTAACCATTAAGCTGCTTAAATATTGCTTTTATTTTTTGCATTACTACTTATAGAGTTAATTTATTTATATTACATTTTATTATATGTATGGCGTTAAAAATGCTTTTATAAAGTTATTTTAGTTTTTGTAGCCGTTGCTTTAGATTTATGAAGGAATGTATTTCATTAAAAAAATTTCGAGAATGTAGGGAATCATTTCATAACATCATTTTTTATATATACAAACCGATATTATGCAATTTTTGTGTCAGTATTACTATGTTGAGAAATTGTATAATTTTCGGATGATATTATTTAACATAAACAGAATATGTGATACCCAGCAAAGAATTTTTGAAAATTGGTATGGAGTAATGTCTGGACAAATAAAAGAAAAGATAACAGCTAGAATGCAACCTGGAGTGGGATTGTATTCCCAAAGGGCTCCCATGAAGAGGAACCTACAAGGACCTAGTTGAAGGGTCAGACCTAGGATTACATAGAGATAGAGGGTCCAGTATGAATTCACTGGAGTAAGAGCACTCACAAGAGAACAAGTAGGCCAGAGCGAAAACATTGGTGATTGTAGTATTTTGTATAAGGAGAAGAAAACTGAAAAACCTTGCTCCTTCTGGAAACAATAGGAAGCTGATTAATGGCATTTAAATCTTGGTTTCAGTAACAGGTATATACAACATTTATATACAATATAAATTTTATATCTTACAAGTTGTGTCTAATCCTTATAAGTTGTATCGATTCAATAACAAGTATTTAATTTGGCGTTTATTTTGTCCTTTAATTTACTTGTACTAGTAAATTACAAGTTGATATAAAAGGGGAAAAAATTGACTTTAATATTTTAGACTTTAATTTTTTTAATATTTTATTTTCTATACGCAAATTGAATTGATACCGACTAAGAATGAATATAGCTATAAAACAAATAAATAAAATTATAATAAAAATTTCTACTAAAGTTCAAGAAGGAATTAATACTTGGAAGTCACATAAACAAATATATTAACAAAGCGTATTAGTGTATTACTATTAGTGTTGGCCTTCTTTGCACTTAGCTAGTTTTATCTAGAAGAACCAAATATAAAATTGAAATCTAGTTACGTTAGAAACAATTCAAGCCGGCCAACCTCTCCATCAATTAGTGTATTTTGCCTGTCTAACGTGACTATGTAATGTCTTTGCAACTACAGTAATCCCTCGTTACCAAGAACTCGGTCGGAAGATCGTATATGGATTTCCTAGCATAGTTTTGCATAAATCCACGGTTAACACCAGTTTAGGCAACGGTAGAGTAAAATTTTGTACTAATGGGAAATTCTTCTTTGGATAGTTTTTGATAGCCTCTCACGTGCGTATATGGTTCTGGCACTTTCTTCCTTCTTTGCATTCAGTTTAAACAGCACTTAAAACACATGAAATATCCTTTTTCGTAAAAAATTAAAAAGTTCTATTAAATTTTATTAAAAGAATTGTAATAATAAGTTGAGCTTAGTTTAAAAGTGGTATTATCTGGAGTTTAGCGCTCGAATAGAGATCTGTTTATCTACAAACCAAACTAGGAAATTTAAAAGATGAGGATGTTGGCATGATATCTATAACGAAATTCCTAACAACTTTAATATTCCGAAATCAACCTTATCAACCATCATTAAAAACATTCTATTAAAAATTTAAAAAGAAATGTTTGTATTAATTGTGGGTTTTATTGTTTAAAAATATCTGATGTGGACAACACGTGACATCCTTGTACGCCTATTAGACTGTAAATTGGTGGCTCAAAAAGTGATCCCCAATTTGGTTACTAGTTTCCGAAGATCGCAGTGTCTCAAAAACAACACTCGGCGTCGCGACATCCATCTATTGACACACACACAAATAGGGAGAAAAACGAGTATTTTACACTAAATTTTAACACTTAAAACAAGTAATAAAAATGTTTAATTGGATTGGAAACCAAATTGCGTTTGTAACCTTTATTACCGAAACATACGATTTATGTATTTAATTTAAATATAATTTTTGATGTGAGCTTATTATGACCTTCAACTAAAGTATCGTTTTCGGCTCACCAATTTTAACCAAAATATAGTAAATACATTCATATCAATGTAAAAGTCCTATTTCCCAAATTTGAGATGTTTTACGTTATATTGTAATATAATTTTTATGAAAGTCTAATTCTAATGAAAGTTCTAAACCGAAAATTTTCGCGATTATGAAACTTCCTTTACTTCGTACAAGGAAGTAAAAATGAACACACGAGAAAAAATATTTATTGAAAACTTTTAGTCAATCGAAACCTGTTCGTCTTATACGAATTTTCGTTTAACAGGAATTTGCTTAACACAAACAGGAGAATTCGTCCCCTCACCGAGTTAATGGGCTGTAGTTTTTATAAGTATTATTCTTTAATTTTTGCCAAATTTTTAAATCATGACAGCATTATACACTTTATTAATAATTCAAATTTGTCTCTTCTTATTTATTTATGTTTTCTCCTTTGGGTAAATATTTACTTTTGGCATACGTCCTTAGACTTAGAACTAAGTTAAGTGTTCCAAAAATTCCGTCATGATTTCTTATCTCAATAGCGCATAGTAACTCATTCCCGTTATATTTCCAAAATGAATCCTAACTAATAATTTATATGTACATAATATCATTTTAAAATCAGATAATAGTATATCATAAGTAGATAGATCCCCTTCTCACAAAAAAAAACCCTTAACATATCCTCATATTCGGAGACCTATGTTTCCCTCAAGTCACCAACATTGATTTTATCTCCGATTTACATGGGCTTGAAGATAGCTGAAGTCGGAATAAATTTCTGGAAGGTTAAAAAAAAAATTCTTGCCGTTGAGGAGATAAAAAAGTATTTGGGATGATTACAATATTCATAAGGCCCCTCATACAGGAGGCCCAGGTAAAACTAATGAAAAACAGCTTATTTTTCCCCTCTTCTCTCAGTAATCCCTCCCAGCAGTGTGCTTTTAATGATGTACTTTTGTTTGAGGAGCCCAATTACGTAAATTATGGGCACTCATAATAATTTATCATAAATTCATTTATTTCTCTTTTTACTTCTTTTTATTGTGAATATATCAAATAGCGACTGATATAATCTATGCGATTTTTTTTGTATCTCTTCACAATTATAAACACATTAAAAGCAACAGCTTTAAGCTTAACATTAATCAAAGCTAGATATATTGATTAAATCGTCATAATTATCAATTAATGAAAGATAAATGGGATGAAAACTGGCAGTAACAATCATGTATATAGCTCTACAGGTGAATTTCTACAGTTCTTGGAAATTCCAATCACGATTTATTTTAATGTTATTTTCCAGAGACCAAAAGAAACAGATAACTCTTATAATTAAAAGTAAAAATTTAATTTCTAATATATATGCAGATGTATGAAGTTTTTTTTTTTTTGAACTTTTACTTTTATTGATTTTTACTGAAGCCAATTCAAAACACTTATTTTCCTAACTTTTATTTTCAAGCATCACTAATAAAAGTTTTTATTAAACAGTTTTTATATACCATTTACTTGAATAGGTCTTAATGAAAAAATTAATATGCTTTTACGTTTTTATTAACAGAAAAGGAAATGATCAATATATATTTGAATAGCTTTAAAAAATTGCATAGTTTTTCTAAGCATTTAGCACCACAAATATTTGCGATATTTAGATTACAAATTTATATTTCAATAAACAAATAATTTTGAGTCAATCGCATAAAAGCTTTTGCTTTCCTTCGGCTAACAAAACAATTCTTGTTAGCACATAAATATTTGCATTGCACTGTAGAATGCTCTCTAAGTTAACTTTAAAATATTTTCCAATATCATTAGTTTTCCACTCTGCGCTGAGCAGTCTAATGATTATGATCTTCCGTTATAATTTTAAAATCTTTGTACTTATAACTTTTATTTTATAGAAAAAAAAGTAAAAGTTCAATAAATATCATATTATAGCGTCCATTTGAATGTCATAAAATGGTATTTGTTAAACTTTTACTAACTTCCTAACTTTTACAATATCTCTATAACATTTTAAGTCTACCGTCAAGCTTTACAATCTGAATGTTGGAAGAATTTATTTCAGTTACTAAGGAAAACTCATCTTTATATACTCAAATAGCATAATGTATATATATATATACACATATACAGACATAATATTTATATATGTGTTCAGCTTTTAGGTTCCGACGACATCATAGGTCAGAATCACCTTGTTCTTGCATTATGCTATATGAGTATATTAAGATGAGTTTTTCTTAGAAACTGAAACTAATTCTTCCAACTTTCAGGTTGTAAAGCTTCAGCGATGTTCATGAGGAATAAAAGCGCGAGCATTGCACTAGAATGTGTTCTGCCGTTAATTTTCTCAAACTGTTAAAGTTGAACTCATTCGTAAAAAAAAAAAAAAAAAAAAAAAAAAAAAAAAAAAAAAAAAAAAAAAAAAAATTCAACCCCTTATATTTTCAATTAAAATAAATGTGTTTATGCTGTTAAAAAACACATCAAATTCGGCTTAATCCTTGAATGCGTATGATTTCCAAGTTCTTACTAATGATTTTACAATAGTTGATCATGTTTATTTATTCTATAAACTTTTTTCGACTTTGATATTCATATTTGATTAAAAATTACCACATATTTTCATAGATAAGAGTTCATTAGTATGAAAAAACAGTTAAAAAACGATGTTTCTAGAGGATTAATGAAACAAAATCATTGGTCATTTAATGTTGTGGCTACTGAATATTTTATATAACCATATTTCTATACGTCAGAGGTAAACGATTTTAGTCCGATTTCGCTAATTATTGCGGTATTTGTAGAATTCTGATAACATTTTCCAACATTGGTTATAACATTCCAAGGATGGTTGTATTGTAAATAATCTAAAAGGGTAATAAAAACTGCTATACTTGAAATATATAAAGATTGGCCGAAGACTGAAACTTCTTATTACTCTCGTGAAAAGCTTGTTGTTGTTTGAAAAAAAAAATATTACTTAAAATAGTTTACTTTAAACGTACAGATTTGGCCTGCTGCCTCAGACAATTTGTAAATGAAGCTCAAAATCTGCTTTATTTAAAAAAAAAAAAACACGTCATTATAAAAACGGTGGGACAAAAATAAACATTTTTGTTTTTTAACCTGGAGACCAATAGGCTTAAAATTAAAACATAAATTAAAAGAATATATGCCTCAAAATTAGGAAAAACAAATTTTTCCATTAATATCTTAATTAAAATTTACCTTATTTTCCATGATTTTTGATCTATTTTTTAAAATATGTTGTATATCATTTATACCATGTATTAGTATCATATGCTTTGACTTAGTTATAATATTCATACAACACAAGGTGGCAGTTTTTCGACAATATCCTCGATCTCTCTACTTCATCATCTTGTGTACTTTGAATGAATTATAAAAAAATCCGTAAGGGATTTAGATTAATTGAGAGCTTTAGCCTCAGAAAACTTTAGAGACGGAGGAGGTAGACTCACTGTAAGTGTACCGCTACTGAAGTACACACTGCTACCAACTCGGTCCATGTACTCAGCCGTACCGTCAGTTCTCGACTCTCAACACTCTTCGCCCCTCTATAAAGGCATATATTGTATAAAGTTACCTTAATTAGTCTATGGTTCCTCGTTGGCAGGTGGAGCCAACTCACAACCCCTTCCCCCTCTCTCCTACACGTGGCGTATAAAGTTTCAAGCTCCGATAGAAGTTTCGCTTCGGAAATATTGTCTTCTTGTCTTCAGTTAATGAGGTGAAAACCGGATCCCCTACTTTTTCTTCAACTAGGGACAAGTTTTAACGAAGCATTGAATTTTTCGTCAAAGGATTTATCTTCATTCATTTCCCTCCGAGTTTCCTTTGTAATAAGGATTTACCGACTCGACCCTCCATTGGTTCCAGTGGAGTCGTAAGAAGTCCTTTGTAGAGCTTCTTACACAGTTTGGTTACTGTCTTTGGAGATGTTAAGTGCTTCACAACTTAAAGATCCCTCAGTATTTCTGGCTTTCAAAAGGTGTTGATAATACTATAATTATCTTATTGTACAGTGGATTTATTTAAAAAATAATTATGATATTCTATAAACGTTTTATGTTGATATTCTAATTCTTCATCTTGCTTAGATCACATACAAAATTCGCTAAAAGATATTAATTTTAAATGTGTCGAACGTAAGACCAACGTCATCCTGTCCTGCAATATTCTTTCACAATATTCCACTTATCCCTATTCTACACCATCAAACTGGAGATGAGGTTAAAGTGGGATATCATATACAAGACGGCTCTTCAGTTCCTACTACTTCAACATTTCCTAGACAAATACTCTAATATTTACCCAGGCTTCTGAAATAAACAGGCTTCGGGACTTCTATCTATTGGTAGTTCCTTCATAGCTCATTACCATGCCATTTAATCTGACGTTTACTAGTTTTATTTAAACTTTCACTTACGTATGTATGAAATATATAGTAAGGGAAAGTATTGAAGTCGTGAAAAATTTCGAATCCGAGTTTTCAAAGGTAATGCACATTGTAAGGTCCCCTGAGTCCAAATAATCAGTAGTACCTCTCTGGATGCCTATGTGTACGTGAACACCATAGTTCAAAAACGAAAAGTTGTACGAAACTGAAATTACTTATTTAAGGTAGATAAACCTAGGATGTTACAGAAATTACTGGAAGTGTCATATTATATCATCGATTTTACACTTTTTTATTTATCTCAAAAAGGACTCCAGCCATTTCGATGAAACTTAGGTCTTCAGTTCCTTAAATCCCTTTAACTTTTTATATATGCAGTGCATCACCGAAAAAATGCAGAGAATAAATTATGACGAAAAGAAAATTTTATTTGCGCATAACCTAAAAAGGATGCATTTGATGGCAAATAATCATATGAAAGGTAATTCCAAATCCAATCATATTTTCTAAAAAAAGCATATGTCTTAATCTGACTAGTATTGGCAAAGATACTATGTATTGAACTACAACGGTTTGTTGCTTTTATATTTAGTAATAAAAACTAAATGGAATTTCCGTGGGAACTAAATAGGATATTTTAAACTTTATTTTGAGTTTGGCATGCCAAAAATATAAAGTGCACAGAAATGCATAGTCACATTGAAATTGTTTATAAAAGACGTGAAGAGGTGGACAGCGCTGAAAATATTTCAAGTGAGTTTTGGAGTTGCATAAATCTATGTTTTGTCATTTTGAATATTACTAATGTTTTCCATGCTGTTTAGCGTCCTTTTCGAAGTAGACAGGTAGGCACAGCATGGTCCTGAAAAAATAAAAAAAATTGATTTATCTTCTGCTTTTCCACGCCTCAAGTAGTGTTAATGTGATAATTCTTTAAAATTATTTTTAAAAATTGATAATTATTACCTGCAGGGTGGTAAGTGAAAGTTGTCTGAAGCGCGCTCCATACTATCTTTTTGTAATTAAGTTGTAAATTTCAATAAATAAATAAAATGAAAAAAGTTTTTTAGAACATTTCAGCCTAATCTATCTGTTGTTAAAATTAAGATTATATTCTAGTGTTTTATAATTTAATAAAAATATAATTAATAGTTAATATTTGAACGCAGTTCTTCATAAGCTACGAATGCATTAAAGAAATCATAAATATTTTTGTAACAGTCGAATGAATGAATCAAACTTACTTATGATATGTTAGTTATAATTAAAATTAATGTAGCGTATGCAGCCCGAATATAAAGAAACTTGTATAGTCCATGATTCCCCAAAGATTTATTCAGTGACTTTTTTTTTCCTTTTTTAATAGAAGTTGGCAACGATTCATTGTAACAAATTTTAATAATAATAAATAATGAATAATGTAAACATTGCCTATGAATAAAATTTATTTCTTCTCCTTCCTTCCGTTGAAGTTTTACCTTTTCAAGTTATTTTGTAAACTAGAACACAAAACTTCAACTGATTTTCATTCCCGGTCTCTATTTTGAGGAAGTTCTCAACGGCTATCTTTGAAACTTGCGCCATTAAAGAGCTAATTCCTGTAATTAGTATAAGAGGCGTACTCCAAGACCGGGATTAAACTATTTAGTTTCAAAGCGAGATCTTATTAGGATGGCTGCACTGGTTTTGTTGGCTAAGGCCTCTGATGTGGTACGCCCCTAAAACCTGTTAATTTACTTAATTACACCTTTAAACGTAACTTTAACATGCAAATTAGTCATTAATTTCATAAGGATTAGGGGGTATTAGATCGTAAATAGGATCTGACATGATATTTTGTACGGCTCATGAGAAAACAGTGTTATAGGACGGAAAAAAAACTAAGGAGAACTAAGGTAGTTTAATGGTTACTTTTAGTGAATAAGTGACTTAAAGATGATTTTCACACTAAAAATATTCGCACTGGAGAAGTTAAAACTAATACGCTATGTCTTTTTTTAATGTAAAGTCACCAAAAAATATTCGCATTCGTTACTTAAACGTGATGGCGACAATTAGGGATGTGAATATCGAAAAAAAATATCAATATTTCGATAAATCGGAGCTCGATATTTTTAATTTTTTTAATCCCCCTCTTATTAAAGGATATTGGAACTATTTGAGGGATGTTAGAAAAATATCGATAAATCGGAATATATATATATATATATATATATATATATATATATATATATATATATATATATATATATATATATATATATTTTTAAGCTGCTTTTAAACATTTCCCAAGCCTAGAAAAATCAAACACCAATCCAAGCGGCAAACATGTAAAGGGGGTTTACAGAAGCTTAGCAGACTAATTTCTCCACATGCTACTATCCCTGCTATTCCAACTTTTATCGGCAGTTAATTTCGGTTTAAAATAGTTTAATTTTAAAAATAAACAGCTAAAAATATAAAATAAAACCATATAAATATATAATTTATGTAAATACACAAATATGTGGATTTAACATTAGCGCTGATGTGGTGCTTCCCGGAAGAACCGCAATGGACTCAAAACACAGAGAAGCCAATCCAAGCCAAACAAAACTATCCCCTTTTCACATTTGATTTTCCTAGGCTTGGCAAATGTGTAAAGGCACCTTCAAAGAAATATAATGATATTTTGTCAGATAGCTTTAGCTCGAAATATCGTATTAGCGAAATTAAAATTTGAGTATCGGAAACTGATATAATGATAATTCTTTATTAAGAATTTTTAAAATGTTTTTGTTTAGTAATTTAATCCATTTTTCTCTAGTAGTCATGAGTCTTTTTAATAATAAATGCTGATATATATTTCTATAGGTTTTTAATAATTAGTTCTATATTGATTTTATTATGTAAATATCCTAATATGTAAATGATAGCTACTAGTGGGTTAAAAAAAAAATTCAAACTTATAATTTTTACTCTATTTTTAATGCAGATTTATCAAAAAATAATTAAAAAAGGTTTTCTTCAATTTTTAACGGTAAAAAATTAAAGTAATTCCATAACTACGTGCGCCCGATAACAAGAAATAAGTTAGGCAAGCCCACACGACAGTGGACTCGGTAATTTAATATTAGCACGTTTGTTTGTTGATATCTTCCTTATTATCTTCGTCTTGTTAATCAATTTGAAGTATTATTTACTTATCTTTATTTTAAGTTTTGAAATTTATTATAAAATTAAGGAATGGTCAATCAAATATTTTTCAATATACAAGTAATAATAATTTGTTAATTAATAACACAAATTATTATTATTATTATTATTATATAAAAATAAAGAAAAACAATTTTGTTTTTTAATAGCATTTTTTCTAATAAAAATAAAAACTTATCAGTTGAAATTTAATATAATAAACAAACTATTCACAATACATTAAAACTATTACTTATTTACAACTATTACTTGAACATTTATTTTCAACATTAAAAAATACTGTTTACAGTAAAATTTACTCTAAATTATTAACTAAAATTTGCATTACCTAATTATTTAATTTATCTAATTTACTATAACAAACTTTTTCTATTTAAAATTGGCATGATGTTTATCTTGCTCTGTTGGTAATTATTTATTTTCTTCTATATTTTTTCTTTTATTTATTTTTTTGCAAAACTCTAGATACTCAAATTTTAATATCGATATTACGTATATCGGATAAAAACTTTCGAACGAAAATATGGATACATTTATAAAAATATATCGATGTTTTTCCATCATCCCTAGCAATAATTAATAAAGTTGAAGTCAATTAAAATTACATAAATACTGAGGCCCCTTGTATTCTTTCAAATATAAAAAAATAAATATTCTATCCCGAAGACGTTTGAAAACGTAAATAACAGAAAAAAAGAAGCTAACACAGAATTCTTTAAATAAAAATTGTTTAATAGAGGACAGCAGGCAGTATAATTTCTAACTGAATTTGAAGGCTCCGTCTTCTACTATACAGACGTTAACAATTACTTTAGATAATTATTTATTTATTTATTCATTCATGGTATAACGGCGTAGCAACGCACCAAGCAAACCTACATTTAGGCCCACCGAGTCAAAGGTAGAATGGAAGGGATAGCATGAGTGCAATTGGTAGACTATGAATGGAAGATTGAAATGTAATTTTTCACGTATCTAAGATTTAACACTTGGTTTGTTCATATTACGTTCGATATGCCTTGAAATAAACCATACATTAATAATAGTATAATATTTATACATACAGAACTAGTAAATATATAATTTAATCTAATGGACCATGCGTTAACCTAAGCAATTATGCTAGAACAATTATTAGAGATGCGATGTGCTTCAGCAGATGCTTGGAATTTCGTTGGTGCCTTTAAATAGTTAACGGGATAGTCATAAAAGATCCAAAGCGACTACGGATTTAATTACAATAATAATAATTGTGTTTATACATTTTAAATTAAAATTTTTATCTAAAACGAGTTTTAAATTTTTATATTGACAAGTGAAAATCAAACTTCCACCTTTAAACAATGTAAAAAAAAAAAAGAAAAACCTTCGATGGTGGTGGTTATCTTCTTTCCTTGATAATCTTTGTTTATTGTTTCTTTATTTATGGTGTATTTCAAAACAGGATTCTCCTCAATTTACCGATTTTAAGGTTCTATTGTGTCTTCTGTTGATGTTTGTTTCTTTTTCGGCGGTTACTTTCAGCTACAATTTACAGATTAGGTTTCTGCCACCGAACGGTTATTTTGAAGGAGTCAGTTATGCCCCCAAACCCGATAGCTCCTAGGAGCACGCTATAACAGCTGTTCGTATCATGAAAAATTCAACTTGGGCGAAATTACCCACTTACTTCTGTTGCGTGCTCTCGGTCAGCGAGAGTTCTATTTGCTTACAGAGCTGGTGAGAGTTACGTGGCAAACATCACAAATTGTTTATAATAACTACCGACCCTGAATAGATTACAAACCTGAAATTTTCTACCCATGTTCGATAAATATTTAATACGATTATTTAGTAGCTGTTGCTGTTGTTTTGGTTTCTAATTCATATTGATTTGTTATATTATGATATATTATTGTTATATTATTTTATTATGTTCATATTGCACTAATTTAATTAGCAACGTTTTAGTTAATCCGTTGAGTTGGTCCAATTTTTTTAAACACTTTTTTGTTTTCGCTAAAACAACTGTTTTGCATATATTTGTGGAAGTTTTTAGATTTTTCTAACGATGCTGTGTAATGGATAATTGGAGGTTTACAGTCCATGAACTATTTTTAACCCAAATAAAATTGGAAGGTAATTGGTTGGGATTACCTGGTAATTAGGAAATAATTCTAACCGCACCTGCTTTCTTTGTAGTTGTTCTTTTCAATTAAGGCACTCAGATAACTCTAATTTCTGTTCTTGCACGGGGTCTCTTAGCAATTAATACTTAGGGTTCTTTAGAAATGCAATAATTTACTGATTCGAGAAGCATGTACAACAAATCTCTTTTCTTTCATTTCATGGAAAAGAACCTTTGGAAAATAAAATTAATGAATTTCCTTAAGCTATTCGTAATTTTCTTTATTGCTCTTTATTTTTAGCTATAATCAAGTTATTAGACAAAGGACTTTTCTTTTAAGTATTTTCATCTTGTAGTCTTGATTTCATGTCAGAGACGAAGTCTTACAACGGTATATTGAGAAGTATATAGTATATAGACTGTCTATGTTTAAAAATAAATCATGAATAGAAAGGTTTATATATATATATATATATATATATATATATATATATATATATATATATATATATATATAAATTTTCATGTAAAATGTTAGTACATGCAATGACGAGCAACATCGTCGAGACATCCAGTCGATTAAAATTTGCTCAATTAAAACTTTCATAACACACCCATTGATTGTTAAATAGAGTACAGAAGGAAAAGAACAAGAAATGAATACATTTCCAATAAAACACCAGATATGGATAATGGCTAATAATAGGCCATGAAATCAATTTATTAAGGTTCTTATATTTAGTCAATAAATGTTATTATCACATTACAAAAATCGTTAAAAAACAACTCCCAATAATTACTGTAAGTGTACTAATGTATCCACTTCTGAAGAATTTTAATTGTAACCGTGGAATAAAAATTCATTGGGTAGGAATGAAGAAATAACATTTGTAAGAGGGAGATAGCCGAGGGTCTTAAGAAGGTATTAGACGAAAATAACGAACCCTTTTACAAATGGCTTTTTTCCCTCCAAGTCGTTTTTTTTTTCTAAACTCTTCAAAGGCCCAACCTTCCGTCCATCACCGCTTTGGGATGTCTCCTTTCGCTAATGACGTCACCTAATTGCGCTCCCTTTGACTGAAAATCCTATTGGCCTTTAATAAACCCCCTCCCAACGGTCACGTGACATTTCTCTTTCCCCTACCTGCGACCCCTCCTCAATAAACATACACTTCTTTCTCATTTGCTTATCAGTGTCTAGTTCCTGCTATTTCAATTGGAGATGTATCGAAGAAGTGTTAAATTATAACCTTTCCAGTAACTTTTGATCCGAATTAGAATTTGCAGATTAGCATCGTCTTTGAATACGGTTAATAAAACGAATTTAATCGTAGGATTTTAAATTAGGTGACACAGAAGTATCGACCTTAGTGCATCTCTCACTACAATGATAATTTATTGGATACGTGATGGATAATGGTCTCTCCCTGTTTGTGGTTAGTGCTGGTGTGGGGTGATGCATCAAATCTCCAATACAGGTTCTGCACTTACGGCAGATGTATTCCAATGCGGTACATAGCCGGACTCTGATGAGTTGTTCAGTTGGATGGATTGGGAGAATGGAATGTTACAGATTGCATCTCTTTCGATCAATTACATTAAAAATTATCTATTATCCTCCAATGCCTTGAAGCTTTTCGTGGAATACAATGTAAACAGCTCGAAGTGTCATTGTTATAAATTTGTTCACAAGATCATGAATGTGCAATATCAGTCGATAATAAGGTTCCCTGGAACAGGGTATGGACCCAAGCGGGAGCCTAGCCCAGGCAAAGGGTTCGTTCCTCTCGCCATTAATAACACTAATCTCCCTTCGCTAATCCTTGGGTTCTAGCCTATGACGCATTGTGGCTCTTCAGTTATTCTATGTTTTTTCTTTGTCATGTAAAAATAATACTAGTAAATATGTATAAAGTTTATTATTCTTGTAGGTACTTGTTATAATATTTAAAACTTTTAAACTAACTGAAGGCTTTCATGCCTTTTGATCTAGTTTTACCCGAATACGACGAAGCAGCAAGGAAGGTAATGGTGTTTAGCTTGTCCGTTTGTAGTTACTTAACGATTTTTCATGCTTATGGATCAAGCGATGAGGCTCATATTACTCAGTGAAATCTCCTGAATGTTTTGAAACAATTTGAGCTCAAAACACTGAGGATATATTGTATTAAATGGGTTTAATCTGCCCGTTTGAAGGTATGTACCGATTTTTTATTCGAAAGGCTCAACCGGTATTTAAATTTGTTTGCTGAAATTACCCAGCGAATTTACGTAATTTTTTAAAAACTATTAGAGCTTAAAATACTGAACAAATGTTTTTTAAGTATTCTCAAATTTTTATGATGTTCTATACCATAAAATGTGTAAGCTCAAGACCACATGCAGTAAGATACAATAATGTAATAAGAAAACATTTACCCACTAGTCTCAGAGAAATGTCGCGGACGACGAACAGATGGATTTTTTTTATTTTATTCGATTTTTGGATTCTACGTAATTTGAAAGATAAAATCTCAAATTTAAGGGAGGTTATTATTATTTTTTTCTCTTGTTTGATTGCAAACTTTCATTATTGAAAAAATTAACTCAAATCCAAAGCAGCCCCTTACAGATGAAGTTGCCGGTTATCCTGCAGAGCCGGTTGCAATATTATAAAATTACACATTTTGTAACTTGTCAAAGTTAACAAGCAGCAAAATGATACGGACCAGGAGAACAACAGAGAGCGATTTCGGGCATTCCCAATATATGCTAATGAGATATGGTGATAATTGGTTAATGAGTGATTAAATTACTCTCGTGGATCAAATCGACGACCACATTCAGTGCAAAACGTTCTGCTGGCGCACATTTCAAATAGATCTTTTTAGGAAGAGATATTGATTTCGTTCATGGTATTAACAACTTTTCACTATTAATAATCTAATCATATTCAGAACGTGAAACCGTGGTCGCCATTGGAAGTACAAAATTCAATAATTATTGAAGGGATAGGCTATTTTTTAACTTTTTTATTTCTGTATGCTATTGTGTGAACGAATATTAAATAACTGTAGGTTCGTGTGATTCTTAATCAAATTTGTTACAATGTAAATGATGAAACAACGAGCAAGCACTATTGTGTCTCTGATTAAAGTTTATTACAGGTTTTTCTCGATTTTTTCTTTTACAAAAATGCCGTTTTATTTGTTTTTAATCATTTAATTCGAGAAAAAGGAGAGCGGAAGGAAAAAGGGAAAAATGAAAGGAAAAACTTAAATTTTTAATGTTTTAAAATTATTGATTAAAATAGGGATTACTTGTACTCCCCTTGTCATTTTTATTTTTACAACAATAATTTCTATAAGTTGTAATTAAGAACTTGCTATAAAAAATCAAGCTATGGTGAAAAATAGATTAAAACAAAATATGTGAATGTTTCTTTTTCATCAATTCAACTTTTCACACAACAAACATTAACCAGTGAGAGGTTAATCAACGAACCACACGTTTATTAAAAAAAAATCCTACGGTACATACGATTTGACCATCTCAGAGTTTTTTCAATTTAAAATTCTATTAGTCTTATAGTAGATACCCAAATAAATTCAAATATTCACATATTATTATTATTATTATTATTGATGAATTTACAAAATCAACTATCCAGCTTCGCTGCACCGACCATTATATCTGATTTTAATTAATTTATTTATTATTTTATCTTGTAAAAGAACAATGACTTGGATTCCACACGTAGGATTATAACCTAACCCTTTTTTTAAAGCTAGTATTTCTAACATTTTTACGAGAGACTCTTGTATATAATCATCTAAAATAATATAATATAATAAATACAAGAGACCCGTGCATATAATAATCCAAATACGGTATCGTAATAATATATTTTAAATTAATTATTGTATGATTTACCCTTGGCTTATTTTGTATTCGGGTATTTTTCACATAACTTGCAAAAATCACATGTTCCACAAAAAATTTGTTTTCTATTTTAACGCAACAATAATTATTTTTTTAGTAAAAAAAAGCATTATTGTTGTAAAAAGTAATACCAGCAGACATCGATATGCGTTTCTTTTTTCTTCAAAGTTCATAAACAAGGGACTAACAGTCTAGCATTTGTATTTATCTACTTAATTTAATTATTATTTTTTTTATTTAGTTTTAATTTTAACATTCTTTTTGTTGTTCTAGGCTCAACTATAATCCAATTAAAAGATGCCTTTTGATTTCAACTTATAAATATATATTAATAATCAAAAATACAACGTTAAGAAAAGATAAAAATGTATGACTTTGGCTGGTAAATAACCTTTTTGAATAGATATCAAAACATTTTTTGGAACGAAAATTTGTATTTGTATGAAAAAGTTGAGGTGGCAAAGTTGAAATCTGTAATCTGCAATCCAAGTATTTTTTTAAATATTTTATTTTTCACCCTATCCTGCCTATAAGGCATAATATGGGTGTTTACAGTAGTTTGATGTTATGCAATCCTGCTTAACAAAACACTGCTGCAAGTAAATCAGATTGCGATTATCACAGTAGCTGTGCACACAGCTCTTCGTTTCTTCAGCTTGGCCACCATCTTCATCTTCTTCCCCTTCTGGGTCTTCTGTCAGGCGGCCTCCCTTGCACAGTTCCTTCTCTCCTTCCCAAGGAAAAGTGTGTTGGTTCCAACCACACAAAAAGTTCTTGAAGTGAGGATAGTTCTTTTCGGCCATCAGCTGAGGGAATTCGCTCTCCGTCAGAACTCCCTGAGTAGTTTGGCAGTGCAGGCTGTGACAATATGTTCGGCTGTTTCCCGTACACCACTGGGACATAGAGGACCAATGTCTATTCCATGTTTAAAAAGCTTCGCTCTGAAACCCCCATACACCGTGAGAATCTGCAAGACACAGTAGTCTGGGAGGACCCATGTCGTTTCTAGTCGCGATCCGACTAGTACAAAGTACTTCCTTATGATAGTAGCCCTTTTAGTGTTAGTCACCCATTCTTGTACTGTATCCTCTCGGAGGATTCTCTTCCAACTGCTTGGGTCTGCAATGATTCTCACTCTTTGATCCGCCGGCAGATCCATCGGGTCTTCCCTCCTTATCTTGTGCCGAAAGTAATCTTCTCGCAGTAGGAGGTCGAAAGGTATTCCTCCATGAGATTTTTCTTCATGAGACACCGTCCTCCCCAATAATTCACTCTTGTTCAATTTAGTATAGATTGCTGCAAAATTGGTTTTCATGATATGGGAGAAAAAAGATTAATTGTTTCAGTTTTTATATTTTCGGGAAAATATTGCGGTGAAACAGTTAAAATTCGTAACTAACACTCTCAAAAAAAACAAATTAGCAAATCTTCATAACTTTTCCACAAATGTTTACCGAAACCCCTTTCTGGTCCCCATTTGTTTGGACTAATTCATAGTAAACCGTATCGTAGCTTAATCATGGTGGCATACCTCGTCCGATGGACCAGTCCCCTGTGTTGATTAGCACCAGGGACTGACGTACAAGGGACTGACGTAGGACAGGGTACTGACGAAACAAAGTTCAATAAAGTCTTCAATATTCTTAGGATCTATAAAAAAATTAAGATAAAAAAATCACTGATTTTATATACTAAATGACGTCAGAATCGGATAAATTTATTTTTAATTTTAATGTTGTTTTGATATTAAACTAACAAGTGCAGGGGACTGACGCTGTAAAAAAGTACCAAATGACTTACCTCTCTACTGATGTTTAACACCAACAGGATGTTGTTACGCAAATTGATCGGCGACTGTCAGCAGTTACTATGCTCTTGATATCTCTCTTCTCCAAAGACAGTCTCTTCTTCTGTTGGGACTGTCTACCAGTGTTGTGCAAAATGTAATTCCAATTTCTCACCAATTGCTGTAATTTGGAGTCGCATTAATAAAATTATAGTAATTAGTAAGAAATTGTAATTGCATTTTGTCTAACACTGCTGTCTACTCCATTGATCGATTAATATAGTACGACAGAGGATTGACACACTATGCGCGGGACACATTAATTTACCCGAATAACTTGTCATGTTTGAAATAAATATATTGTTATGTATATTTTTTAGGAACTATAACAAGTTCTCAATACAAAGTAATAATTAATCTGACAGAAATATATCAGCTAATTTATAGGAAGTCCCTATAAATTCAGATGAAATCATTAGAGGGACAAGCAGAGAGATGATGTTTTTAGGTTTATTATTTTTTTTTTAATATATTAGTTTATATAAAGGTGATTTGACAATTTACTAGTGTTGGCATAACCATTAAGTAGATTTTTCAAACGTGTTAAATTATTGATATTTTTACAGTAACCTTCTGGCATCAATATTGCAATTTATATAAAAAATATCCATTTGTAGAATAAAATTGATTTTTTTTAAAGATAAACCAATAATACAAACTATACTTGTTTACATTAGAACAAAGCTTTCCAACAATTTTAGCTTGATATTTATGCTTTGCACGCCCCACCAAAATAATTCACCTGAAAATAATATGAAACTTCAGTTTCATCTCTCCTATTAAATTGTTAAAGAACCCATGTTTCGAATAAAAAATGTGAGATACTGCAAAGATTGAATGGTTCAGAGCCTTATATTTTACTTGAAATGATAAAACAGGCCATTTTAATACACTATTCTGAAATATTCTTCATGGATTCCTTTCAGCCAAGTGACAAAATGTTTCGAAAAAAATATGTTATAATATTAATTCAAAATAAACTTTGTCCAATATAATTGTCAATAGTGAAAGCCAAACCTTGATCATTAATTAATTAGTTTAACTTTTACGGTTATATCAGGTGATGAAGCATTAATTTACATTTTTTTTACTTTTAATTAATTACCATATCATTGCTTTAAATTGTTTTGTTTTTTATAACTGTAATTATTTTTCTCATTTCAGGTAAGACTATGGAGACAGTAGCTTCGCCTTCAACAGGTAATCATGATTTCTTCAGTGCCAAACTCCACACTGCTGGGGAAAGTTCAGGTTGCATGCATATGTTCAATTCATTAGAGTCATTTTTCCTTTATGATCTTTTGCTTTGGTTATTTTCCATATTTTACATTCCTGGAGTGGAAAACCAAATGCATTACTGACGTACGACTATGCGATTGTTATATCGTCCAGGTATTTCATAAGATCGGTTTACTGATTAGTGATAAGACCTTTCTTGTATTTGCATTTTATCGCAGGGTGAGTAAGCATTTAATTTAATATTTCTTTCTGAGAACCGTAAACGACCAATGGGCTGACATTGAGCAAAGCTGAATTAATTATTAATTTAGTTGTTTTAAATTTACATATTTATAATATTTTTTTTAATTATTTTATTTTAGTTATATATTGGTACGTGACCAACATTGCATAATAGCTCAATTAATTTATTTATTTAATTACTGATTTTAGGTGCAGGTTTTACTATAGCATAGGTTACAGAGGCACCTTGTGATATTTTATATGTATACCTACGCTGTTTTACACGGCTGCTAAAACGTATAACCAAATAAATTAATTAATTAAAGTTTATTCAATAGTTCAGATATTTATAATAATAATATTCTTAATATTATTGAAGGATTGCATCTCATAGAAAGTTGTCCATCAGTGTAATATAATAAAACTTATGATATAAATTACAAATTGGAATTTCATACAGCTTTCCGGTATTAAAATCTATAAAACATTTTAGGCACCTGTCTCATTTCTTCTGAAGTTCAATTCTTCTGAATCATTTTCTAAAAACGAATTACTATTTCAAAAAAACATGTTAATAAGAAAAAATTTCTTCGATAAAATTATGTCAAAAAAAATATTCGACTGAATTCGATTCAAATATCTTACAGAAAATAGTCATAGATATCAAAGGATGACTGTCTTCAGCTGGTTTATTATAAAAAAAAAAAAAAAATTAAAATAGAAGTGGAAATATGGTTGACAGTAGAAATAATTGAAGAAGGAGTTGGTCAGGGGGAGTGCTGCCTGTAAAGAAGAAGAATTCACAAATGAAAGATTTTTAATTGTGTGCCGATGTTTCGGCTTTAGTTTTAAACCATCATCAGGACTAAGAAAAACGTGATAGCAACAGTAACAAAAGATGGTAACAAACAGTAATATAAGAAGATAATAACTAGTAAAAAGTTATTGAAGTACGAAAAAAATATCAAGATAATTATGATTAAACAAAAAATGCAAATAATGAAAAATTATTTTAATCAGTAATATTGACAACGCAAGCCACAAAAATTAAAATAATATGAAAAGAAAGAAAGAAAGATTGTGAATTAGAAGTAGTTCATAATAAAATAAATGAAAACTACTAACTACAATAACTACTAATATAAAGATGTAGGAGTATGAAAAGTATATCAAGATAATTATGATAAAACAAGAATGTATATAATGAAAAATTATGTTAATCGATAATATTGATAATTAAAATA
The DNA here is from genome assembly GCA_948150685.1 of Rhaphigaster nebulosa. Lineage (NCBI taxonomy): Eukaryota > Metazoa > Arthropoda > Insecta > Hemiptera > Pentatomidae > Rhaphigaster > Rhaphigaster nebulosa. Next base: position 146,656,448 of record OX411306.1, on the reverse strand, counting down.
ATGAAAATTAAAATAATATGAAAACCAATAAAGAAAGTTATGATTTGTATGTACGTTTTTTATATATTTTATTATATCTTACATTTTTTAAATTTATCAAATTATTTTTATTTTAATTGTTTAAATTGTCAACATTAATGATCAACATCATTTATCATTTTTTGCATCTTTTGTTTTATTATAATGATCATTTTTTGCATCTTTTGTTTTATTATAATGATCTTCATATATATTTTTGCATACTGCCTATAACTTCTAAGTAATAGTTATCTTCTTATATTTCTGTTTGTTATATATTTTATAACATTGATACCATATAAAAACATTGATAAAATATTAACAAACAATGAAATGAAATGTACTTAATGAAAACTGATGCATTACCACATAATGGATAGACAGCGTCTGACTGGGTTGTGAGCAGGAATTGAGAAAGGAGGGTTTTAAATGTGGCTTAGGAAGTGGCATGTCGGATTTTAGGGGGGGATGGAGGGAGGGAGGAGAGAATTCCAGAAAGCAGCGGAATGGGCAATAAAGGAGTTTTGGAACGATGAAGATCTATGGAAAGGTGTATAATGGTCAGAAGGCCGAGATCTTGTGGACTGGGTGTTGATAGACGACTTGAATTGGAGGAGATGGTTAATATAGGAAGGGCATTGATTGTTAATTACTGGATAAAGGAATGTGCCTAGGAAATACTGTCTACAGAACGAGGAGAAAAGCCATCCTAACTTAGCGTAGTGATGTAAAACGGGGAACGCCTCCAAGTGCCTTCAACAAACCTTACAAAGCTATTCATAATTCCCTCCAGTCTGTCCTCGAGACTTCTTCTAAGGCCCCACACCGCACAGACATAGTCAGAATAGGTGAATATACTATGAGTCTACGTTTAGATTTGGGTAGGAGATAGCGGAAACGATGAAACAGTTCAAAGGGTAAAAATTGTACGTCGAGAGATGTAGGCATATATGGTGGTTCCAGCAGAGGGATTGGTCAATGATTATGCCTAAGTTTTTAACAGAGGAGCAGAAAGTGATGAGTTGGTCGTTTAGGTATAGGATAGGAAAGTTGATATTGGATCTGAGAAGGGGTGTGGAGCCAATGGCAATAGCCTGCGTCTCAGTAGCGTTTAACCTTAATCCATTTAAATTTGCCCATGCGCTGATTCGATCTAGGTCTTCCTGAATCTTGGTAAACGCCACTGGAGAAAAGGAGAAAAGGATAAATAGATTACTTATTATGTATTAGATGACAGATCGTTTCTCCGTCGAGCCCAGTGGAATAAAGGCATCCTGTATTATTTAGAGTCAGTAGCAAATAATAATTTAATTTAACTTTCATGTCAAATGAATGATGTTCTTTTATTTTAGATTTAATTATGTTAATATTTTTTTTTATTTTTACAAAAATGGACACTCCAAAAAAAATCAGTAATAAAATAAATTTTGTCTTGTTACATGAAAGAATAATTCGAAAGCATAATTCTGCTGATGACAGTATTACTTGAAATTTTTTGGAAGCCATGCAACCAAACCTAGCTCTGGGGTTGGCCGCCATCTTCAAATTTTCATTTGAAATTTTGACAGTCATAAGCAGACCTAGTTTTCCTTTTAAACTGTGTAAGAATTACTCCTGTTGCAATTCGTTCGAGGTTAGGCCTATTTTTTTGGTATTTTCAGTGGTCTTACTAGGAGTAGGTGACCATAAATTTTGTCCTTTCTCGTTTCTGATATATCAATTAGTTCTATAACTGAAGTTTATATTATATCAATGAGAAAAAGCTTTAAATTTATTATTTTTATGTAGAAAAAGAAAATAGGAATTCAAAATGCAATCGCATGTATTATTGCGGTTTCATACAAGCCCTAAAATCCCATTAATATTTCAATGAAAGAATCTTCAATGGTAGCTTTATCTATCTAAGAAATGAGATAAGTAATCTGAAATATTAGGATCGGATCATATCCTTCTTTAGTACGCAATTTTACTAATCTCCAAGCAAGGATCTTTAAATAACACGAAATACTTCTAGAACTATCAATTACTCCTGATAAGTAAAGTATACTTAACAATAAGTATATTTTGATTTCATTTTTATATATTGATAATTTGGCGGAAAAATAACAGGTAGGTACTAAAAAAGTCAAGTTAGACTACGAAGTGATACATGTTACGATTATGGAAAATTAAAACATCAATAATTCTGGCATTTTAAGTATTTTATACGTTATAGTAGTGAAAACAAAAACACTTTATTAATAGTGCAAAATAACTTTTGTAAATACGCCTTTTACGGTTTCCATCCCTAAGTCAGTAAAGAAGAAGCTTGTTCCAACCACCACCAACTTCTGGCTGTTTATTTTATTTAGCTTTTTACCCCTTGGTTACACACATCCTTTTTGATGCTCCTTATTTACACAAACAAATCTTCTGCCCAGTTTCTTTTCCTGAATCGACCGAGTCCGTGCTTTCAGTTCCAGCTCACAGTTTGCTCTTTTTTTCCATTTCGACCACAAATATCAGAGCACACATTGCCTTAAGTTTTTTGCCTTTAGGTCGACATTATTTACATTTTTTATCTTGGCTTTGTAACCGGTTAGCAAACGGGTTAGCTTACCCCACCTGGGCTGCAAAAAATTTAGTATGCCTATGTTTGCATAAGGGCATAGTTTTTAATTAAAAAAGTTGAGATCAATCCGTTAAGTTGAGATGTTATCCCTTGGTAAGTATTCTAATAAATAAATACATTCTAAGTTCTAAATAAATAACTTGAATAGAGTTTTATATTTGTAAAATGTTCATGCAGTGAGTTATTTTTCATGATTCGTGAGCATAAAGGGTTATGTCTATGTCTTCCATGCATAAGTTACTTATATAACATGATATGCATATAATTTATTTTATAATTCATTAACATATTATAAATTGGTTGATAATTTTAGTATGTGACCATTGTTTGTTTATCAATCGTTGTTGGTTAGATGTAATTTTGTAAGTTTATTCATCAGTCGATAGTTTAAATAAGAGACCTGTTTTTCATTTTCCAGAGGTTTAATTTTATATACACTTGTAGTAAAATAACAAACTCCTAAATAAGAATAGGAAGTGAATATTTTTAAAAATGGTAATTTCTCATTAAATTAAAATATTAAAGGTGGGTTGTCAAATCTAATTAATCTCATATGTTTACTAAGATTAAATACATTAAAAAAAAAATTCTCGTTATTATTAGATAAAGACAAGTCTGAAAAAAAATTGTACATAAAACCGGTCCATTGTGATCAATGAATTAATGGTAACGTGTTAAAACTATTCCACATCAGTAGAGGGAAAATGCGGGAGCTGGCACACTTCTAGGAGCAGCCAATCAGAAGCCAGCATTTGGTCACGTGACCTATGGCGGGAAATTTGAATTTGAATTTTTGCCTCGACCCTACCTTAACCACCACGTGGTCTCACCTCGACCTAACCTTAACTATTAGGCCACGCCCCTTTTTAAACACGTGACCCTTATGCTCCGCCCCTTTTTAGTCACGTGACCGTTATGCCCCGCTCCTTTTTAGTCACGTGATCCAGTCACGTCACCCACGGCACCTCCTGAGCTATGCTCCGCCCACAAGATTAACCCCCTCTACCCATTGAAGGGTCAGGTACCCACCTTATAGAGCATGAGTGTACCCGACCGCCATTTTGTTTTTCTACTGTTTGAGAGACTTGAGGTTTTGTTGAAGGGGTAGGTACCTACCTTATAGAGCATGAGTGTACCCGGCCGCCAATTTGTTTTTTATATATCGCCATTTTGTTTTTCTACTGTTTGAGAGACTTGAGGTTTTGTTGAAGGGTCAGGTACCCACCTCATAGAGCATGAGTGTACCCGACCGCCATTTTGTTTTTTATACATCGCCATTTTGTTTTTCTACTGTTTGAGAGACTTGAGGTTTTGTTGAAGGGTCAGGTACCCACCTTATAAAGCATGAGTGTACCCGACCGCCATTTTGTTTTTCTTACACCACCATTTTGTTTTTCTACTGTTTGAAAGACTTGCGGTTTTGTTGAAGGGTCAGCTACAAACCTTATAGAGCATGAGTGTACCCGGCCGCCATTTTGTTTTTTATACATCGCCATTTTGTTTTTCTACTGTTTGAGAGACTTGAGGTTTTGTTGAAGGGTTAGGTACCTACCTTATAGAGCATGAGTGTACCCGACCGCCATTTTGTTTTTCTTACACTACCATTTTGTTTTTCTACTGTTTGAGGGACTTGAGGTTTTGTTGAAGGGTTAGGCACCAACCTTATAGAGCATGAGTGTACCCGACCGCCATTTTGTTTTTTATACATCGCCATTTTGTTTGTCTACAGTTTGAGAGACTTGAGGTTTTGTTGAAGGGTCAAGTACCCATCTTATAGAGCATGAGTGTACCCGACCGCCATTTTGTTTTTTATACATCGCCATTTTGTTTTTCTTACACCGCCATTTTGTTTTTCTACTGTTTGAGAGATTTGAGGTTTTGTTATATGGTCAGATACCCACTTTATAGTACGCAACCTCCCCAACGGTTATATAATCATAACCTATACGACGAAGGGTCAGGTATCCACTTTATAGTCTGTAACCTCTTCTATGGTTATATAGTCATAACCTATACGATGAAGGGTCCGGTGCCCACTTTATACTCTGTAATCTTCTCAAAGGTTACATAACCTTTACATTGTTTTCGTGTTTGTGCAACCTCCTCAATGTTTACATAACCTTTACAATATGTAGCTGTATCAACATGTAAACAGGTTGCATCTTGTATAGACAAGTTGGATTATGTCCAGGTGAAATACAAATATGGACCTTGAACTGTTTATCTCTAACATATAAATAAATAGCATAGTTTCTTAATCCTATAACTGCTTTTGGACTATGAGCTCTTAATCCCAAACCTTTCTTATCTCGCTGAAACATAAACAAAACAACTTTTCAATGTACTATGTATTTTTAATGGCTGATAGTATAAGTAATGGTCTTAAAAGGATTAACTTGTCAATGTTCTACGTATTTTTATTCTCTCATAGTTAAATAATGGTCTTAAAAGGATTAACTTTTAATCCATTAAGTTCCTATCGAACTTTTAATCCTTAAAATATATTAACAAATCGAAACGATGGTATCACGTTGGCCAAAGAGGTTGCACCTTTTCATAGCTTTGAAATATTTTCAAAGTACACGAGTCGGCATTTTACTCAACATTTTACTCAGCACGTAGAGGTCTCTCGTCTGCGTACCCCTTGATCAACTCTAAATATTTACATTTTTCATAACTTGAAGTCCCATAATTTTAGTGGTTTTTAGTAATTTTAGCGGTTTTTATTGATTTTAGTCATTTCTTATCAGCTTCTAATGGCAAAATACACTCCGGCAATAATATTATGCTTAATGTTTAACCGAATCCATCATTTTCTTTCAATTCATTGATAATATCTTTTGAGTAGGTCTTTTACTGCTTTACTGGTCTTTTACCTCTAATTTTTAACATAGCTTTATATTTTTTAGTATATTTTAACCAATTTTAGATATTATTTTTTGTTTTTATAATTGATTTTACATGTTACTTTATTGATTTTAGTCAATTTTAATGATTTTAGAAATAAAATAAAACGTTTTAATAATGCAAATATTTGTATATAATAATGTTTTGAGATGATGTATTATCTGTAGTTGATATTATTTGAGAATGCTGATGTAAGATGTGCTATATTTGGTCCCCATTTGTATGATATTATGTTGTTTTTTTTCAATCCTAATGATGCCCGAATTAGCGAAACGTTGACTTATCAGATATTTACTGCTGTTTAAGAGACTCAAAACTTTATTCAGGATTCTTCCAGAAATATACTGATAATTTAGAAATATTCATATTAACCCTTCTCCATACTCGCTTCATAATTCAAATTATTTGATTTCTTTCATGAAATAATAACTATTTATTAGATATTTCTATATCGTCTCCGGGTCAAAATGTCTTGTTTTGTGCAGGAGACTGTCAATATTAAAATGTTTAGCATGATCGGATTATAGATAATACTAAAATTAACTCATATGAGCACAATCGTGGTAGTTATAGCACAGTTATGACCACACTTTTTTCTAAAAATACCAAAAGTTCGCCTATGAGGCACCACTATCAGTACTTGTTTCCTCATCGAAGTTTGTTTATCGATTAATCAACAATCAGTTCAATCAATTTTGACGAGTCCATCTTGCTTTTGCACACTAACTTTCTGTTGGACAGAACATTTATGGACTTCACCAGGATGAGAACCGAAGAATAGTATCAGGTCTCGTCTATGAGACATTTTTTCCCAGTTACTTTCTTTCGCCTTGCCGAGGTGTGTTTATTGGTAAACACAGCAATCACATACTAGATTTTGTTTGTTTTTATTAGATTGATATTTATTTTTTTATTAAGAGGCGGAAGCTCATTAAGACCCCATTAAGGCTCCAATATGTTCAGACATGGTTTGAGATGGTTAGCGATGGTATGGGATGGTCAAAGATGGTTTGAGATGGTTAAGAGTGGTTTGGGGTGGTCAGACATGGTTGGAGATTATTTTAAACGATATAGAAATATCTAATAAATAGTTATTATATCATGAAAGAAATCAAATAATTTGAATTATGAAGCGAGTATGGAGAAGGGTTAATATGAATATTTCTAAATTATCAGTATATTTCTGGAAGAATCCTGAATACAGATTTGAATCTCTTAAACAGCAGAAAATATTTGATCAGTCAACGTTTCGCCAATTCGGTCATTATTAGAAGTGAAAAAAAAAAAAAACAACATAATATCATACAAATGGGGACCAAATATAGCACATCTTACATCAGCATTCTCAAATAATATCAACTACAGATAATACATCATCTCAAAACATTATTATATACAAATATTTACTAATAAAATTTTTTTTATTTCTAAAATCATTAAAAATTGACTAAAATCAATAAAGTAACAGGCAAAATCAATTATAAAAACAAAAAAATAATATCTAAAATTGGTTAAAATATACTAAAAAATATAAAGCTATGTTAAAAATTAGAGATCGAAGTCTATGCAGTAAAAGACCTACTCAAAGGATATTATCAATAATGTAAAAGAAAATGATGGATTCGGTCAAACATTAAGCATGTTATTATTGTCGAATTGTATTTTGCCGTTAGAAGTTGATGAGAAATAACTAAAAATCAATAAAAACCGCTAAAATTACTAAAAACCACTAAAATTATGGTACTTCAAGTTATGAATAATGTAAATATTTGGAATTTTAAAGGGGGAAAGTGTGATCAGAATTGTGCTCCAACTGCCACGATTATGCTCATATTAGTTACTGTTAATATTATCTATCATCCGATGATCGCAAACATTCTAATATTCAAAATTATCTTAAATTCTAATTCTAAATTATCAGTATATTTCTGGAAGAATCCTGAATAAAGTTTTGAGTCTCTTAAACAGCAGTAAATATCTGATAAGTCAACGTTTCGCTAATTCGGGCATCATTAGGATTGAAAAACAACAACAATATAATATCATACAAATGGGGACCAAATATAGCACATCTTACATCAACATTCTCAAATAATATCAACTCTAGATAATAAATCATCTCAAAATAGATTTATATACAAATATTTGCTAATAAAACGTTTTATTTTATTTCTAAAATCATTAAAATTGACTAAAATCAATAAAGTAACATGTAAAATCAATTATAAAAACAAAAAATAATATCTAAAATTGGTTAAAATATACTAAAAAATATAAAGCTATGTTAAAAATTAGAGGTAAAAGACCAGTAAAGCAGTAAAAGACCTACTCAAAAGATATTATCAATGAATTGAAAGAAAATGATGGATTCGGTTAAACATTAAGCATAATATTATTGCCGGAGTGTATTTTGCCATTAGAAGCTGATAAGAAATGACTAAAATCAATAAAAACCGCTAAAATTACTAAAAACCACTAAAATTATGGGACTTCAAGTTATGAAAAATGTAAATATTTAGAGTTGATCAAGGGGTACGCAGACGAGAGACCTCTACGTGCTGAGTAAAATGAATGGTTGGAACCGTAGGAGAAGAAGTCCAGGTGAGAAGAGGAGATTTTTTCAAATTTTTTCTAGTGATTCTGAATGATCATATGAGGCCGGAGGAGTTCGGTTATTCTCGAATCGGGAGCATCCTAAGGCAGATTAGGGAGATCGAGGTGGGGGCCCGAGGAAAAACGAGGACGAACGAGCGTCACCGAGGACAATGATCGGGGCCCGGCCGCTCTGCTCCGAGGGTATCCGAGAGTAGCCGAAAAGAGCCGATGATATCGCAAGGTCTGATACGAGTGCAATTAGGAACCAGGGTAGTTAATTATAATTAAATCAAGTTCAGAAAAGGGGAAAAACAATTTAAGGAAAGGCAAAAAAATCAGTTGAGAAGACTATATTTACATAAAATTTAAATATTGGGAAGGTTAAAGAAAACGCAAACAAATAGGTGGGTAAAGGTAAACATTGGGAAGGTTGCATAAATCATAGACATTGAGGACATTATGTAAACTCGCCATGAAAATCCCCTACTGGAGTAAGGTGCTGCGCCCTAGCAGACAGAAAATGTATAAACATTGAGGAGGTTATAGAAAATTTAATAAAGAAATAGATAGGTAAAGGTAAAAATTTGGAAAAATTGCATAAAATGTAAACATTGAGAACTGAAAAAGGTACAAAACTTTAGCTAATAATAATGACGTCATCTATCCAGATATTATGAAATGATTAAAAGGCTCTTTATCATTGTTTGTAAATGATAAAAAACTTTAAGGATTTAATATTTAATTCTTTTACGGCGTTTTAATAGTTTATATTAGAGAATAAAAATACATATAAGATTAAAAAGTTGTTTTGTTTATGTTTCAGCGAGATTAGTAATGATAGAGGATTGACAGTTCAAAGTCCATTGTTAACTTTTAAAGGAAGGATTAAGAGATAGAGCATTATTGCGAAAGCTAAATTTGTTTACTTTTTAGCGGAAGTCCTAAATCATTCTTTATGTTTTGGTATTAACAGCTCAAAGTCCAAAAGCCCTTAAGGGATTAAGAAATAGTATTAATTAATATTCATTAATTAAAATTTACTGCGACATGTTCGCAGTTATTAATACCGACTCGTGTACTTTGAAAATATTTCAAAGCTATGAAAAGGTGCAACCTCTTTGGCCAACGTGATACCATCGTTTCGATTTGTTAATATATTTTAAGGATTAAAAGTTCGATAGGAACTTAATGGATTAAAAGTTAATCCTTTTAAGACCATTATTTAACTATGAGAGAATAAAAATACGTAGAACATTGACAAGTTAATCCTTTTAAGACCATTACTTATACTATCAGCCATTAAAAATACATAGTACATTGAAAAGTTGTTTTGTTTATGTTTCAGCGAGATAAGAAAGGTTTGGGATTAAGAGCTCATAGTCCAAAAGCAGTTATAGGATTAAGAAACTATGCTATTTATTTATATGTTAGAGATAAACAGTTCAAGGTCCATATTTGTATTTCACCTGGACATAATCCAACTTGTCTATACAAGATGCAACCTGTTTACATGTTGATACAGCTACATATTGTAAAGGTTATGTAAACATTGAGGAGGTTGCACAAACACGAAAACAATGTAAAGGTTATGTAACCTTTGAGAAGATTACAGAGTATAAAGTGGGCACCGGACCCTTCATCGTATAGGTTATGACTATATAACCATAGAAGAGGTTACAGACTATAAAGTGGATACCTGACCCTTCGTCGTATAGGTTATGATTATATAACCGTTGGGGAGGTTGCGTACTATAAAGTGGGTATCTGACCATATAACAAAACCTCAAATCTCTCAAACAGTAGAAAAACAAAATGGCGGTGTAAGAAAAACAAAATGGCGATGTATAAAAAACAAAATGGCGGTCGGGTACACTCATGCTCTATAAGATGGGTACTTGACCCTTCAACAAAACCTCAAGTCTCTCAAACTGTAGACAAACAAAATGGCGATGTATAAAAAACAAAATGGCGGTCGGGTACACTCATGCTCTATAAGGTTGGTGCCTAACCCTTCAACAAAACCTCAAGTCCCTCAAACAGTAGAAAAACAAAATGGTAGTGTAAGAAAAACAAAATGGCGGCCGGGTACACTCATGCTCTATAAGGTAGGTACCTAACCCTTCAACAAAACCTCAAGTCCCTCAAACAGTAGAAAAACAAAATGGTGGTGTAAGAAAAACAAAATGGCGGCCGGGTACACTCATGCTCTATAAGGTTTGTAGCTGACCCTTCAACAAAACCGCAAGTCTTTCAAACAGTAGAAAAACAAAATGGTGGTGTAAGAAAAACAAAATGGCGGCCGGGTACTCTCATGCTCTATAAGGTGGGTACCTGATCCTTCAATGGGTGGAGGGGGTAAATCTTGTGGGCGGAGCATAGGTCAGGAGGTGCCATGGGTCACGTGACTGGATCACGTGACTAAAATATGTGGGCGGAGCATAGACCAGGATGCGCTGCGGGTCACGTGACTGGATCACGTGACTAAAAAGGGGCGGAGCATAAGGGTCACGTGACTAAAAAGGGGCGTGGCCTAATAGTTAAGGTTAGGTCGAGGTGAGACCACGTGGTGGTTAAGGTAGGGTCGAGGCGAGACCACATGGCAGTTAAGGTTAGGTTGAGGCAAAAATTCAAATTCAAATTTCCCGCCATAGGTCACGTGACCAAATGCTGCCTTCTGATTGGCTGCTCCTAGAAGTGTGCCAGCTCCCGCATTTTCCCTCTACTCACATCCCTAAGATTAATATTAATACTCTTGGAATTGAATAATTATATAAGTGTTCTACACGTACGAACCAGATTGATTAATTTTCTTTTTTGTAACAAGTGCTCCAAGTGGCAAAAAAAAAATAGATAAGCTGAGAGTAAACTGGATAAGGATGTCTCTTATCTAAGATATCATAATTGTCTCTAATGCCCCTGATTTGCTGAAATCCATTTCACCATTTTATTCACTTTCACGTTCACCGCAAGGTGGTTGACAGCGGTTGAAGGACCTACGGAGGCTAGCCTTATTGAAAGTTTCATGTGTTTCTGAATAGCAAAGTTTATATCGTTTTAGAAGTTATATGGTCACCATCAGTTTAAATTATTACTAACGATCTATATTTGTCTTGTATACATTTTTTTTTCTCATGAAGTAACAAAGGTTAAAAAACGAGACAAAAAATACAACTCTCGTAAAGATGTAACTCACAATTCCGTTCGACAGACCTCATTCGTGTTTTTGATCAAATAAGCTCTGTTTTAATCGAGCTTAACCATCTAAGGTAAAATAAAATGAAAATTCGTTATTCGAAATTTCGTTAAAAACTATTTTTTGGAAATTGAAAAAACAAAATTAACACAATCACAATAAAATTATTCGGTTTTGTGTCTACACAAATTTTGATTCAATATTGCTGTAACTAGATTTTTTAATAAATTTGTATTATTTTTTTTTTAAATGTTTGATGATACATTCATTTTGGTTTATTAATTTTTTTAACAAATTAATATAATTTACAGTAGGACATCAATAGTGCTATCGTCTTATCTATCGTGCTATCGGGTTTAACACTTTCTTTAAGTATCTTTTTGATCTTTAATTTTTAACGACGATGTTTTGTAAATGCTTTTGTACTACTATTTTTTCAAAAACGTATTAAAAACATTGGATAATGATGAAATATCGACATTTGGGTGAGCGTTTATGCCTTAAACTCATATTTTTTGAAATTAATAATGTTCTCGTCTTGAGCTAAAGCTTTGATCTTTTTCAGTTTTTTTGATATCCCTCATGGTTTTTAATATTTCAATTCTGGTCCGTACATCGTCCCTACCATGTCCAACTATCGATTATGCTAAAATGGGGTTTTCATATTCATCACTTTGAGACCTTCTAATCACTCCTTGTGACATAGTCTTGAATTACTAACCCTCAATGGCTGACGCCTTGTGCCTTTTGGAGGTTAGAAATTCAAGACTTTACAACAATGCTTGCCTTGACTAGAGCCTTATAAAGGGGCGATAATGAAAATCCCATTTTTGCATATTCGATAGTTGAACATGGCAGTGACGATATGCGGTGAACGGTGTATAATAAAATAATTAGTTTTCTAATTACATTCTCTTAGGCTTTACATATAGAAAAATTGTTTCGATATCAAAGGCATAGAATTCTTTCTGAATGGTTGCACATAGCGTTTATATAAACTAATTGAATAAAAATGTAGGGTAGCGATAAAGAAAAAGGTATTTAAATGTGCAACGGCTATCGACTCGGTAGGCCTTTTCTCTTTAAAGACTGGATTTTCATTAACATTTCTACTTGGTTTCGAAATTACATTTACAATTCATTCTTATGATACATTGGGATACTGTCGACACGAGTGTAATTTAAACAGAACTATTCTCTCTCTCTCTCTTCTCTACCATGGTGAATCGTGTATGCATTACAAGTGAGTCGCTGTGTAAGCAAACATCCACTCACGAGATAGACTGGCAACTCATATAGCAGAGGTTTACATAGCAACGCTGGAGGATTTAATTGTATTTCGCTTCTAATACTGAATATTAAATCTGAAAAAGTGTCATGCGTTATTTAAAGCATCCGTATTTTTTCTAGTATTATATATTTTTTTTCTAACAAAAAACATTTTAATTCATATCGAAAGTCAGAGCTCATAATTAAAATCTATTTGAAGGTATCTTAAAGTAACCAAATTTAAATTTGTATTTTTCATTATTTTATAAGTAAATAAACAAGAGTACAAAAAAAAAAAATAATATACTAGATGTAAATTGGAGGTTCGCGAGGAAAAACTTTCATACCTCGAGTTCTGAATCCCGTGAAAAGAAATAAATGAATGTTAAATACGGATCTAGGCATCGCGATCCACAGAACTATAGTATGAGACATAAAGTAATGAAATTTCCATAAATAATATGTGCAGCTTTTAATCTGATTAATGTATAAACCAACTTATTAAAGTATCCGTATACAGTATAGGACTGAAGTCTATAGGCGATATGCTAATCAAAACTATCTTCTTATATTAAGTGCGTATGGTTAATTAGTCGGTTGAATGATGAATAAAGTAATATAGTTAATAGTTATAATATTATATAGTTAGAATAAAATTATAAATTATAATTCGCAGATTGCTGCATGTAGCACTATAGAATCTTTGTTGATGCTGTCTATCTTATCAGTTTTTTGGACATCCCACGAGATCTCTTTCCAACTACTGTGACATTCATTGTAGTGTAGAGGTATCTGATGGATTGCTTCGAACTGCATGTTGCAACCACCTTTACATACGTGCCTTTATGCGCCCCGTAGGCCGCTATATCATCTACGGAAACTAGGATTTTGTGTTTCATTCCGACGTGCACCTCTCCGTTTTCATGTGATGAAGTTCTAATTACCACCTCAAGAACTAAGTTAAACAGCAACGGCGAGAGACCATCTCCCTGACTTAACCTGTTGTAACTCCAAAAGCTTGTAACAGGACTCATCATTTAGTGACATTTATACACGCCTTCATCAAACTCATCAACAATCCGGGACCCCCAACTCAGATCTGATCTTCCAAAGAAAGTTTCTTTCCGGGGGGAATAACGGACTGTTTTTAAATCGATGATTAAGGCGTACAATTTCTGGTCCTACCCCAACTTTGATGGGCTGTCCATCACTGGGGCCATTCTTCTTTAATCCATGTAGTTCTTTTGTCTGTCGATGGCTATTTCCATATCCAGAATATCTGGGTCCCCCTTGATTGAGAAACTGCTGGAAATATTCTTTTCCGGTGTTTTATATCTATTCTATCGTTGCCGTTCATTTTCCATCGTTTCCTCACATATGGGGGATTCTTGTTTTTATAACCTACTCTTTCTTACCTAAAGTCGGAGCAGAGTTTGCACCTTTTGGGCTTATCCATGTGTGCCTGTTGATGATCTGTCAAGTAACATCGTGCTATTGTCCACTCCAGAGCAATACACTTTACCCCATTGTCATTGCTTTTTTGATCGAGATTTTCGTTTCTGATAAAGTTGTTACATTGGGATTCTCGACCTATCTTGGCATTGAAGTCGCTTATGAATAATTTTAAGTCATATTTTTGTAACTGGTCCACTACATTTTTGATCTGCGAAATAATCCTTCACCTTAATCATCTCTATCTTTGGTTTGATATTGATTGTTTAACATTAATAATCGTAGTATTAAATTAACGACCTCTATTAAGTAGTACACTTACCCTCTAGTTAATCGAGATGAAGTTTACAATTGAATTTTTCGTAACTGGAATAACTACAAATCCAAAACCAGCTGTTCTATTTTTATCAATTCTTCTGTATGTCGTTTCAATCTGCCGTGGTTTAATCCCCTTCTGACCGTCTTATCTCTTCACTCACTGAAGTATTGGCAGCCTCTGTTCGGTTCAAGTTTCGAACATTCCATGACCCTATGCAGTTTGTAAAAAGCCAGGATCGTTACATAGTCAGATTTTCGACTAGTTTTAGGTTTCGAGGTGTGGTGTTTTTTGACGGGATAGGGTTATCAGACTTATACTCAACACTCTACTTAGAAGACAAGGAGCTATTTTAGACATATCGGTCTTTCACGTCTCTGTTTGCCACAAAATGAGGAAGTTACTGTCTCCATTCAAGAATCGAACTTGCATCATTTTGACTTGATTATCCAGATAACCTAATTTTCTCTGGCGGGCGGTCACCCATCTAAGTTCTGAACCACTCTTGGTTAGTATTATTTAGGTATTTATTGCCTTTTATTTATTTTTAAGCTGCTCGGCCATCTCTGCTCCAATAATGTGTGTGTGTATGTGGGTATACATATAACATATATATTATATATATATATATACATATCGTTGGCTTTGAAGAAAAGTGTCACAATACGAATATTTTTCCTAGCTTGGAATTGGAAATTCAAATAAATTTTTTTGAGAAAAAATGTCAGATTTTTAGTTTCAATATTTTCTGCAATAACAATTTATTTTATTATGAAAAGCTGCCACATTTTGATTAAGGCACGATTTATGGTTGAAGTATAAAAAAAAAAAAAAAAAAAAAATGAAGATTAACCTTTTTTTTTTAATCTCAATATTTAGAAAAATTTCTTCATCGCCACGTTTTAGTGACGAATATAAAAAATCACTTTTTTCGAATTCCTTTGTTTTATTAATTTATCATAAGTGCATTTGCAAAATAAAAAAAAATATCCGCAATGGGGAAGTTAAAAGTAAAATGTGAAATTCTAATTTGGTCTCCTGAAAAGCAGTTATATTCACATCCGTTACTTAAACGTGGTGGATTCGATTTGGCTACTTAGTCTTCTGAAGATCACATCAATTAATATGCAATCAACGGATCACATGTCATCAATTTAATTATGTTATTTATTTGTATAATTTATTAATTTCACGTATTTTAAGTTTCAGAAATCTTTCCACCAATCAGGGACCATCAGAATAAATATATAAAGTTATAAATCTTCATATTTACAATATTAATTTATTTATCTACTTGTTCTTCAATCGTATCTTGAATTGATTATAGTTATTATTATTTTTTTATTATATTCAAATGAACAATGATATGTCTTAATAATGAAATAAAAAATCGTTATTTTCAAAATTGAGGACCGCTATGCAGCTAGTCGGTTTATTACTAGGTTGTCAGTGCATCGTTATAAGTTATTATTACTAGGATTTTTATCTATCTAATTTGTTGCAACAATATTTGCTATAAATTTCATTTGAATTGCAATTTGATGCCTGCTTTCCATTTACCCACAATGTAATCTAAACAGAACTATATTCCGTTCCACGAAGTTGTGATGTATGCATTGAAAGCACGATTGCGTGTTAAATAAATAGACAAGAGATAGAGAGAGATAGACTTGTGGATTCCACGTGCTCCTCAGTGGAGCGTTGGCGCATCCTAGCTAAAGCGGTCTACACACATGGGAACATCGGTTCGCCAACAACGGTTCGGCGAACCAAGTTTCCATGTGTGTAGAGCTGATGAACAACGGTTCGTAAGTTTTTCCTTTGTTCCTTTAATGTGTAGATAGCCACGGAACGAACTTCTGTTGCGTGCTTATGAAAGGAGAGCATCAACTAATTTTGCTAAAGTCGAATTTTCGAGTATTAGAGTTCATTACAGATTTCTAAACGGCGGAAATTGAGTTGGAATAAGTTTAAATTGAACACTCAATGCAAAAAATGGTCCGAAGGAACAATGATGCTGGAAAGTAAGGCACACTAATTAGCAAAGTAGAAAATCAAAATCTTATAATTATGACAGAGACAGCGATATCTGATAATGAGATCGGAGGACTGCTTTGTCGAGGTCCGATCGGAAGTCGATTTCAATTATGAGTTGGCCCACGCGAGGCTAAGAATTTAGTTGAATTAGTTCTTGAGCAAGCCATTGTTTAAACTTATCATGTTCGAAGCCAGTTAGTTCTCGATCGATAAGGCTTTTTTGCCGCCCCTTCCTGA
Source organism: Rhaphigaster nebulosa (assembly GCA_948150685.1). NCBI lineage: Eukaryota > Metazoa > Arthropoda > Insecta > Hemiptera > Pentatomidae > Rhaphigaster > Rhaphigaster nebulosa. Next base: position 146,639,813 of record OX411306.1, on the reverse strand, counting down.
AAGAGTCCGCCATGTTTGAAGTTGGATTGGGTGCTGCCGATGTTCTTTACTAGTTCTGGGTCCAATTTCATAGTAAAGCATAAAAGTATAAGTGCACGTGGAAACGTTCGTTTTTAGAGGTTGCAAGTTACTTATCGCCATTAGATAATCACAATTTTATAATTTATTTTTTTTATGTTCGTACTGTTTTTTAATAGAAATATTTTAAGTGATATGATGTTTCAGCATTTCATAGTGCAAGCCTTAATAAGTCGTATGACCGTGGGTGCTTACTAAGTAAAACACAAGTGGCCTATGTCTTATTACCTAAACCTATGACACATTGAGAAATATTGATACACGATAACATGTAAAATAATTATTTTTAAAAAAACAGTAAATTAAAAAAAATCAGTAAATTTATTATTATCCAATGATGATAAATATCCTGTCCTAAATAACCTAAGTTACAAAGTCCAGTCAAATTATCGAAAAAAGTAGCTTTATCTTGCAAAAGGTGGGGTAAAAGATTTTATTGTTTAAACTTGTTTATATGGGTTGTAAGATTGTTAAAACAAGTTTTTTCCACCAAATTTATCATAGTTAAAACAAGTTTTTTCCACCAAATTTATCATGGCAAAATTTTTTATAGCCTAAAAATCACGAAATTTTCAACAAAATTTCAATTTTTTGCTTATAACTCCTAAAAGACGCGTTCTAGCCGAAAATAGTTTGTTACTATACTTACAAAAGTTAAAAATCATTAAATTTACTACGATTTGCAATCCATTGTGGACAAACTTTTTTGAAACTGAATACGTACCAAAATATAGCTGTTTAAAGTTTCGAAATGTTTTCAAAATATTGAAAACTGCAGGTTTTTCTATATTATCTTTCAACATTTCTATATAAATAACGTTCAGTAACCTGAACAATAGAAAGTCTACCCTTTGTGAGATGTTCATTTCATAAAAAAAAACACAATTATCGATACATAAAATATGAATTTTATTGGATGCAGCATGTAGTCCTGTCAAATTGTAGATTTACTTTGCTAAAGGTGGGTAGAAGATTTTATTGTTTGAACTTGTTTATATGGATGGTAAGATGGTAAAAACAAGTTTTTCTTACAAACTTCTATTTTCTGTAGCCTAAAAACAACGACATTTCCTTTTTTCTTTTCTTTTTTTTAAATAATAATATTTCAGTCTTCCACGATCTTAGCGATTAGCCGTTTATTTCCTATTTAAAATAGCATAGAATTTTCCAAAAGTCTTGATGCTAGGACTTTTTTCTAGATCGTGGAAGAGACGTTCCTGTTCCAAAAAATAAATGCATAACAGGAAAATATTAGCAGTAAATGTAATAAGAGAAGACATTAGCATCTGAGTAAAATAATTTGATTGTTATTCGAAATTTCAAATTATTAAATACATAAATAATATTGTATAAGAAACAATCACTTCCGAGCTTTTGATGGACCAGGTTTCTAGGTGTTTTCGGGATTGTCTTCAGTGGCAGCAACAGCACTTTCATTTTCAAAGTCGATTTGTTCTTTGATGAGTGAATCTGCTTCTTCTTCCAATGAAAGAATCAAGAACCGCCTCCTCAAACAAGAACCGCTTAATAACGCTTCTTAATACGAAATTTCGAGAGTGGCATTCTGGTGGAGCAGGCACAAGAAGATTTCTATTTATAATAGCGTTGTATGGTGGAGGTGTCAGTCAGCAGTTCACAAACGCAAAATAAATAAAGACTTTCAATAGATGGAGATTCGCATCTAAGCAGACATAACTTTGTTCTTTCTTTTTTTTATTTATTTTTTTTATTTACTCTATTTCAAACAATTTCTACGACTAGCATTTATGGACATTTAACATTAAATTCATACGGAATACTGCCACAGCACGCATTTTAATCATTTATGTATTTATTTAAAAACTATTGTAATTATTCTAAGCTTATTTCATCTATAAACAGAAGAAAATATATAGTATAATTTAGAATAATATTCCAAATCTGTGGTGAATTACTTATCCAAATAATGTACTGGAAGCGTTTTTATCAAAATTGAAACTCTTGATATTCATGCATAGCAAGTTATTATTAAAATCCATAACACCAACTAATATTTACTAATAACTACAAACAAGCTACGTTGGATGTAACTTTTATCACAATTTCTAGCTAAGAGCTAAGTTCTCAAACTAACTTGATAATATCTATCAATAAATTAAGTGTGAGAACTTAAACTTTACCTTTCGAATACAATTAATTACAGTTACATTATTCCACCAAAAAAATTAATCGTGAAAAAAGTCTCATCCAACGATCCAGCCAACGATTTTTTATGATTTTGAAAAAAGCCTCAGAAATATTTCACAGAATAATTGTTGAAAATGACTTCTAAATAATAGGTTTATTCTATAACTATGATAATATGACATAGCTAAAGAATAAACATATTATTTGAAAGTGATTTTCAACAATTATTCCGTGAAATTTAATTACCCAATTTGGTTGAACATAAAAAAAAACCTATTTTAGACTTAAAAATTTTAAATCATTGAATAAAGTATGTATAACTGTTTATATCAGCCTTCGGATTCTTGTTGAAAGCATTAGCCAAATTGTATACCTTGGACGTTATCGGGTACAGCCGGAATGAGGAAAACATTCCGATTTTATGTCTGCGATAAGAAGTTAAACAAGAGTGCATTATGCAAATTAGCAGCTCTTAACGATAAATATCTAGTTAAAAAGAAGAGCGATAATTCGCTGCTACCCCGAGGCGCCGGAATTATTAATCGAGTAGTGTGAGTCCGATCCAGACTCGGCAGGCAGTCTCATTTGACTGATGGACCTCCTCCGGACCATTTCCCAGGTAGTTGGGGCTCGGATTGAATCCTCTGGAAGTAGAGTCGTAAAGAAGCTCGTCAAAATCCTGCTAAATGGCTTGTCCGGAGCAGCTAATGCATTAACGGTCCGGGGTCGCCACTAAACTTTACTGTCCTCCTTCGCAATCACTGCTGCCGCACCGCACTAAAATCCGGCCGGGGTCTCAGTTCATCCGCGCCGGTCGGCTCCGTATCCTTTTATAGCGGCCTTTACTCCTCCTGTGGAATGGGACATAGAATCGACCTTATTTTCTAGGCTGTTGAAAAAGATCATATATGAAGCGAGCTGATCATACCTGACTTGATACCTCAAGCTGAGGCTTCGTACTATCAAGTGAAAAAAAAATGTAAAAATTCCATAAATAAAGTTCGCGCTTCCCGAGAAATGTACGCCGCATTTAAGTTTTAACTGTCATGACTTGTAACTGAATACAATATATTGTACCTTACCAATACAATATTATTATGATATCTAAATATTGGGTAGGGTAGTTGAACACATAAGGTAACTGAGCTTTTAATTCCCAAGCTCAGAATCGAGCTCAGCTTTTATATTACAGATAAAATATTTTCAATATTATCGGCGGAAAAACAGGTGGGTCGGTAGACCATTCTATCATTCTAGGATGTGGGCACTTGATCTTTCAATGAGTTTGAGGGAAATCATGGTGGTCCAAAGTCATCCTCGCCTGATCAATCACTTCCTTGCATAACATAGGCAAAGAAACAGTACTTACTTATCATTTTTTTTATTTATTTTTTTAATCTTTAGAGTTTTTTTTCCAGTATAAATTTTTAAACTTCAAATGCTTTTTTTTTTCTTTTTTAATGGAGGATGTATGTACAAGTTACTTGTTCTACTTATTCTTTTAGTAGGTAATAATTATCTTATTATTACAGATACTAATGGCAATTAGGCCTTCTATGTTTTAGGGAACAGAAATGTTTAACCAAAGAATTTTGCTGGAATTATCCTTGTATTAATGACGCAATCATAGATATAAACCAAAATATGTGTTATATTTTCGTAGCACGTGCTCCTAATCGAAATGTTTTTGTCAAAATCGGGCGATTGTTGGATTGTAATTCTTTTGTTATTTCCAATAGAAATACAATAACTAATCAAAGAAAAAATCATATTAATCGGTAATTTTTTTTCTTAAATGACAATCTGTATAATTATTGTAGAAAAAAATAATGGAGTTCATATTTAAGCTGTTGTGTTCTCATGCAAGATCCGATGTTAAAAAGACTCAAAAAAAAGTCTAAACTTGTTTTGAAAAGAAAAAACCAGCATTCCAACTCCCACTCTGAATATTAAAGACGATGAAGTTGAAATATTTAAATAATATACTATAAGTTCTAAAAAAAATATTTCTCATAATTGTCAATCCATTTCCTGACTTCAAACAAACTGATGACAGATACTAACAAAATGCTGTGTCTACCACACACCCAAAGCATTTTGAAGGCGTACTTTTAAAATTTATATATAATGGTTTTTTAAAATAGTACTAAGTGAACAAGAAGCGCTTACGTCCTCAACTCAACACCCAACATAGGTCTACTATATTCACTTACTGTACTTCCATCTTAAATCTAAATCCGAAAATTCGTTTTACAATGTCTAATGTCACATTTTCTCTTTAGGATGACATCAATTCTTGTTTTTCATCATTTTTATGAGTGTTAAAAAATTATTACAAAAAGGTCTTAAATGTTTTCTGTATTATCACTCCAAATGGTAGAAAGTAATTCTAAGTTAAAAATTCTGACAGGTATAGAGCTCTTCTTAATAAACTCTTTTCCCAAATATCTTAATTAATTAAAAACAATATGATATTTCTTATTATAAAGTGAGTTGTGACATCAAATGTGTAAATCAAGGGGGCAGATGTTTATAAATTTGCACATGGCAATCAAATTATGGATGAAAAAATATTATCGTTTTTGTGGGAGTTATATCCTTTGTCCTTGCAAACCTCGAAACAAATGAATATTGCCGTGTTTTGAAAGTATTGTAAAATAATTCTCTGAGAGGGAGAGGTAATAAAGGAAATAAGTAGGGTTGGGGGGTGGGTGTTGAAATACAGTAGCGGTCCCAAATGAAACAATTACAAAACGTTGTTCTGTAATTGGTCACATTCTCTCTTCAGCTCTCCTGAAAATGGCCATTTCAAAATAATTGGAATTTTTCACTCTTCCGCCCGACTCCTCGGATTTCAATCAGCCTTTATTTCTAGTTTTCGATTGTAGCCCCATCGATATGACATCAATGTTGGCGATTATTTTTTTATGCATGTTTGAGAGGTGTACATCGCCATTAGCACATTTGCCTTAGTTAAAATAAACCGTAAAAAAAAAAAAAAAAAAAAAAAAAATGACTGTTAAACGTAACATTCATTGATAGATGATTGTTGGTCTGTATTATGTTGATGTTTCATAAGCTTCAGTGAATTTAAAAAAATCATTCAATTTTTTTTTTAAACTATTTATTTATAACTTCATAAAAACAACGAATTAAGACATATCCATGGTTTCTCCCTCTCTATTTCATTTAGCAAGCATTTAGACAAGTATCATTTTAAAAAAATAAATAAAAAAAAGTGTAAACGGTAGAGCTCCGTCATTAAGGTGTTTTTACAAAAATACAAAATTATTCGAAATTTTATATTAAATATTTATCCAAAAAATTGGTTTTAAAAGGCATTTCCTTTTCAAAATAAATATGTTAAGCCTATTGGCTTTAAAAGGCATTTCCTTTTCGAAATAAATATGTTAACCAAACGGTAGCCAAAAGTAAAAAATATTGCACATGAAGTGACAGAGCATAAATTTAGATTAAGATATAAAGTAATTCAAATTAATATTTCATTCGATATTGTAAAGTTCCATAATTACTCACACATCTAGGATTAATTGGCTTTAACACTGAAGCCATACTGAAATCAAACGTCATGTTTTATAAAATGATGAAATGGCAATTGGGTTTCTAGTGATTTCCATTTTATTTCCTGGCCCTTTTAAATGGTGAGAGTAAATACCTTGATAATAGTTATAATCTGATTTAGTAAATCTGTAGGCCGATAGCACAACAATGATTGTATCTCCATCCGAAAGGTAGCGACATAAACATACTTCATGCTATACTCCCATCGACGCCTTGGTTGATTAGTTTTATTACTTTTTTTAGTGATTCTTTCATTATTACGCCTAAAACACGTACCCATTTATTTTTATTGCATTGGATCTATGAGATTAATTATATTTGAGTGGAACCACTCCAAGTGATTTCATAATAGTTATAGTTTTCACCGTTTAGTTTCAAATACCACAACCATAGTTGCTTAAATAAGCTATTTCATACATATTATAATTTGGAAATGTTTTACGACTCGCTAGATTTATGGGTTTTTCTCATCACGCTTTATAGCTATGTTTCGTCGATATCATATTTAAATTAATTTTTTCTGTAGCCTAATTCTCTTTCGGTTGATCTCCCTGTAATCGGGAGTGAAAAATGATGAAATGTGAAGGCAAATGATAATGGTACTTCAGGTACGAACCCCGCCCCAGGTGACTGACCACTGTAGACTGACTGATGCCTCCGCCCCCAAGATGGGGCCCACCCCTAGGGCACTACAACCCCTCATTACCCATAATGCTATGAGCCGATTACCATTAAGCCTTCAGCTGCTGGAGGGAAGGAGATCTTTCCTCGATCATCTCACACTGCGTCTTCCTGAAACGCAAGTAGCTCTTGTGCAGTATCAGTTGTATATTACATTTTACAATAATCGATTCCGTTTTGAAGAAAACTTGTAATTGATCCATTTAATGTTAAGTATTTAACGTAATTTTTATTCACGATTCAAATCCCATTTTCAAAACCTATTTCTGTCCTTTTTTTTTTAAAGTAACATCCAGAGAGACTGAACATAGTTTTCAGAAACATATAAAGACTGATAAGTGGACCCAATATGTTTCTTGATATTTGAAAAATACAAATAAATGTGTTAAGGAAGAAGTTGGTGCGGTGAAAAAGTAACGCTTTAATAAATAATACTTATTTATTTGTGCCAACGTTTTGGCCATCTTCAGGGCAGATACACACAAACAAATCATAAATCAATGCGATTTAAGAAAAATGTATGGACCAGAAGCAGTGGCGTGTCAAGGTCCTCATGCGCGCGGGGCAATCCACTTTTCTTCATTTACTCCCTCATTTATTTATTTTTTTGTAAACCTCTGATAGCAGTGAATTTATGGTAAAGTAATATTTTCACATCATTTTTATATTCAACTATTTTTTAAAATTATTCATTCTTTATATATTACGAAACGCAAAGTTACAAAAAGAGTAACCTACATCGCAAAATTATACATCATAAGATTATAAAAAGTTGTACACAAATTACAAATTTTTTTTATATAAACATCCAATTTCAGTTCTGAAGTGAATGACGAAACATTTTGGACAAGTAAATAAAAATTACGAGTCAGTGTTCTGGACGATGGTCTGGAGATGATGTCGACTCCACTAATACGACATATAAGCTGTGCGGCTTATCCAAACCTAATGAATTTTAAATGGACTAAGTTTAACTGATTTTTTTTTTATATGCATAATAATAGTAATTAAACATTCAGCAGACCTTAAGTTAAGCTCCTTAACTCACGTGACCAGCTGGGAATTCCTGAAATTTGTTAGTAAAACATTAATGAGTTCAGTGAAGGTCTTTATTTCACTAATTAATTATTTCTCAAAAATGGTATCATTATGGTTATTGGATCTGAAACTTAGATCTGATTTTGTCGTTGCTTCATCAAAATGCGACCTGATTTGAACCTGTCGAATGGTGAATAACTGATTAGTATGAAACATTTATTACCAATGATCAACTCATCATTTCCAACGTCGAAATATTGATGAGAATATTTTACGGAACCTGTCCAGCAGTTTCAGGCAAGTTGCGAAATGAATCAAGTGACAATATGTCACACCATAGTGTCACATCATCATGATCATGACACCAAGAAAATTTTTTACAATCAAATTCAGGCAAAAATCACTTAATTTGATTTTCGTTTAGTAGTCAATATAAAGGTACGACTAATTTAAACCAAATCAATTTCAAATATAAATGAAATATTTGTGTAATGAGTGGTAGAACCTGAACTACCTGAACTTCCTCTGTAGTCAAACCAGGACCGGAAAGACTGTTCTGCTTTTTGTCTTAATTCTCGTGGCTAGTCACTTGGCATTTAATTCTAGAGGAAGAGAAGACAACCTGTTCGCAATGTAATGGTAACAAATTCAATTCAATATTATAATACACAATTGTCATATTATTAAATTATTATATTATTTAGAATGATTATATAATCATCTCTAAATGATTAGAATGATTATTTCGTTATGATGACATGATTATAATGAATGAATATGAATCAAGTGTGTGATTGGAAGTCTTGGCGTCTTTGATGTGAGATGTGCTGTATTGGTAGTAGATGTGATTTTTTGGTAAGTCATGAATTGACGAAACGTTTACTGGTTAGTTGTCTAACTTTTCGGTATATATATATATATATATATATATAGAGAGAGAGAGAGAGAGTGAGAGATGTATTCATATATACGTATGTAGACATGTATACATATATATCAATGAATAAATAAAGAGTTTCTGAATAATATAATTGTATGAGCATAATTATAATTATTATTTTTAGGCACTCGTATTTATATCAAGAACACAAATATAGTTAAGTTATGACCCAATTAATTTTAAAATTATGATATCCTTCATTTTACCAGCTTTAATTTCAAGCACTTTATAGTTATGAAGGAAATTCCAATTTTACTATGTATAATAAAAAATAAAGGTTTTGTTCTACCCCTTTTAAATCTTGTAAAAATATTGGCCCTATAAACTGGAAATATTTCTCTCAATATCTGTCTGGGTCCCTATAATTCTCACATATTAAATTCCCTTCTATATCGGGAGGGCACCCAGGAGCACTCGTTATTGGATTGAGGTTTATTTCCAAGAAACAAAACAAAAATAACAATAGCAATGAAAAAATATAAAGTATAAGCCTGCGGAATAGTAAAGAAAATGGGAGGAAATAATAATATCCAGAGAAGAGTGTGAAATTTATCGGTTGTACTAATGAAGGGAGCTCTAAATATTTGTCTTGGGGTGAATTTGCCTCGCTAGTGCTCTCAGATTGCTCATAACGGCCTCATAAAATGAAAAATACAAGCTTGGCGGCTCATTGTGTTTATGTGGTCGGCGCATTAGTGGATGAGGAGGCCCACTTTATTTAAAGGGAAAACTGGGAAAAGCCGATCCCCAGATGAAAATGCATTCCGCCTATAAAAAACTTCTCTCGAGGATTTTATCAAGACTTACTTCTTCATTAGCCCCAATTCCCTGTTTTTATTTTATATTTTAATTTATTTGCCCCCTCCGATCGTCCTCCCAAAGATGTTTTCCTGATTTTTTTTTTTATACTCAATCATCTCTCTCGTTTTTATATATTACGGCTATAAACGTTTTAGTACACATATACCTTTTCAATATAACTGCTTTGGAGATTTTATTAACATATTTTACTATATTTAAAGGCCAATTTATGAATTGTTAAAAAGTTATTTATTTATTTTTAAATGAAAATTGTTCTTGAAATAAAATCATTGATTGCAAGAAATTTTTTTTTATTATTCTTTAATGGTTTTAGAAATATTGTTAAATATTGGGATGTGAAAAAACATGAAACATTGATTTATTAACTTCAACAAAAACCTACAAAATTATTTCGTAACTTCGTGCTTCTAAAGTGACCTCACATACGTGACGTGATTCAGAAAATTAAATATTCCTTTTACAGGTAAATTATACCTTATTTTCCTTGTCTAGATTATTCTGTAGTATAAGATTACGGACTTATAAAGTGTATAATTAGCTCCTAAAATTCGTTATTTTTTTATTCGAATATTCAGCTCGTTGCTTCAAAATGACTTACCTTCCTGAGCACACATCACTTAATTAATATATAGTTAGTTTTTCAATATCTGCTTAAAGCAATTTAAGAATGAATCCAGCTGATAAGCATAAATGGTACACATTCTGTTTTTCATTAGAAAATAAGCTGTATTTCCTCCTATCTCTGTTAAAACTAAAAAATTTTCCTTATATGTATTTGTAAATTTTCAATATGATTATTATTAAAATACCTTATTTTATACTTTTGTTTAATCTAGAGTAATTTTGTAACGGCTTCTTACAGTGCAGGTTTGTGCCATAGTGTAAGTGAATTGTGAATTTCGAAAAGGACTCTTCTCTGAAAATTAAATTTTTCGAGAGACACAAATAACTTAATTTCTGTTGAACCATTGAACTTATTTGTGCATTTTTTTTTTCTACGATTACTGACCGCTGTTTGTGTTGTGATAAAGCAAAATATTATTACTTAAGGAAAATTTGATGGAGAAAATGATCATTACAGTTTTCCGAGATGAGTCCTTTTCGATCTTTACCAGAGGACTTACATGGTTTTAGTAGTAAAACAGTAAAGTACGAATATTATTGAAAATGACAAAAACACTGTAAATAATACAAAAAATAATCTTAAAAATACAAATATAATCTTTAAAATAAAAAAAAAAATTTGAAATGTTTTTGAAATTTTCCGATATATATTGTTTTAATTTTGGTAGGTCGTTCATTTTTAAGTGATTGATCGGCAGATTAAAAGAGTTGCATGGAAGTACTTTAACATGTTTGAACAACAACCTATAGTTTTTGATAGGACAAAACTTTCGTTATTCATTTCGCTGCCAATTAAAGGACGGCATGAGACGTCACCGGGCTTTTCAGGATTAATGAACTCAAAAAAGCGCGACATTTGAAAGGAAACTTTATCGTTTTTTCTGTGACATCTTTCCAACAATGCCTTTGCCTTGAAGTTGACATAGAACCACGATTTGAAGTTTAAAACGTCAGAAAATGTGATTGTTTTGACACTAAACTTCTCGTCTATTAAATCCACTTACTGCATCCATCTCTTCTTCTTAACGCTCGAAAAATACAGAATTGTAGTTCGCATTCGCACTCGCGCATTATAACAATAACAGTTGTGAATGGATATTTATTTAATTTTTTTTTTTTTGAGAGAGAGAGAGAGAGAGAGAGAGGGAGACGGAGAGGGAGAGGGAGAGGAGAGAGACATATGTAAAATTATAATAAAATTCAAGGCATGTTGTTTATAAATACAAACCACATGCCTTGATTTTTTCGATATGGCGAGTCATGATGTCCAATGTTTTCAATGAATTTTGAAAAGGAGTTATCTTGGTGAGATGAGACCTTTTCGAAATTTATTTCAGAATAAAGGACGAAAAAGTACATTTTAAAAAAAAATCCGAGATGAACCCTTTTCGAAGTTTGCAATTCAAGTGACCAATTACTTTCCATTTCACTTGGAACAGGAATGTATGTTATTTCCGCAAACCCTGTCATCGGTTTCTTCAAATTCGAAAAATAGTTCATCAAATCTGGTATAGAAAAAGCAAAAGTTTAGATCCAAATCGAACATTTAATTAGATGCCGAATAAATACTATGCTTAGCCTTATTCTAACTTATCTTCAAAGAAAGGTAGAAAATGATTCACAAGCATCCGCCAATCGCCTGCTACAGTTTTTTTCATTTTTTTTTTTTAAAGTAGTTGTCTTGCTTCTTTTGTACCTTAAATATTTCAACTTTTCGAAACTGATGTTAATTATTCCTTCATCTGTTTCAAACCAAGAATACAAATGCTATCCGCAACTCACCAATCCGTCTACTCCAGGAAACACCTCTTCAACCACTCCAATCGGCCATTTTAAAGGCGAAATATTGGGCTGATCCATGATTGCTAAGGTTCCTACAGCGAGAGAAAAGAGGGCGTTCAACATTTATGCCTAGTCTGTAGTTCATACATTTCTCTACCTTTCCCAAATGGATTGTACTAGCTGATGGACTAGTTGCTATCGCGTAAGCTTATTGACACCGACATTTTGTACATCTCGAGTCGGAAGATTTTTCAGTGGTAACAATGTCTAAAAATTGAGTAGATAGGTAATGAAGATTTTACATACATGATTTTATTTAGATTCAGGCATCCGTTAATTGCCTGTACCTTAAAAACTTGTTGCATGTAATTAATTATTTTTTAAACATATTATTATTTTCATCCAAATTACTTAAATTAAAAAATTGTGATTCCAAATGAAAATGGCTTTAATTGTTTATGCATACTAAAAATGACTGGCTTCTTGTTTCGTACCTCTGCAGCATAAATTATACCTTCCGAAAAATAATATCATTGCTTATTAGTTATTAAGAATAGGTGGAAAAAGGTATATTTTCATTATTAACATTTAAAAAAAAATCAAAGTAATGATTTTCATAAATCCATAATGTTTTATGTATATAACTTAATAATTTTCCTTATTTACATCAAACGATGTTTTCTCTCGGATTATTATACATTTAATTGTCTTATAAAACGAAGGAAGGAGTTATTTAATCTTATAATGCAATTAAATTATTTCGAAGTAGTAATCGCCTTTTTTATTTCATAAGTCTCTTTTAACGATGGTTGGAACTTCAGATCTTTTTCTGAAACTTGGGCCATTTTGTAAAGGAACCAGTCCATTATCTTTCATTCTTTATTTAATTTTTTTTTTTCAAAAGAACTTCTCAGCACATTACTTTTAACTTATTAAACCTGATTAAGATGTTTGGGAGTTCATAAAATAATCATTGCAAATTTTTTCACCTTATATTGATAACTTTCTAAGGAAATTTTACCAATAATTTTATGATACTAACCTTTTTTTAGTTGTGCATTAATTCATATTGTTTACGCTTACAACAACTGAAGAATACCAGGAAAAAAAACGATATCTCATTATTTTCTCAAAAATGAGTTTCAGTGGTTGGAGAAAGTGGTGAAAAAATAGACATGCCTTACCATATAAAACGTTAGATATCTGTGACATACAGGAGAAGAACGAAGTCCTAGTTTTTTCATTTTTCCACTAACCTCGAATTTTTCCAGAGTTTACGGGGTTTTTCCACATGAATATGGCTTCTTATTATGTTCCACATTTTTCTTTGATAGCGTAATTTCACATCAATTTTGTTATGTTTTTATTTTAATATGGCGTTCTCTTTGCTTCTTGGAAGGGTCCTCAACACTTTATAGGTTGTGGAAGAAGCGCGATATAGTTCTTCGCGATTGACCTATAGCCATTATATAAAAACACTAAAAAACTTGTTGCAAAACCGAGAAACTTCGCACTCTGATTATAGTCAGAAGTATCATTATTATTAACATTATGAATAAGTGATACTAATATTATAATTAATATTAAGTATGTGATACTTAACTGCTCAAACTTTATTTTTATATCATATTTCTCCAAATCAACAGTTAAATGTATGAAGGGTTTTGGGTTTGGTACATAATGAGAGAGTAATGATTCTTGGCAAACTGCAATATCAGAAATTGACCCTTGAACCATCGAAGTTTCTCACTTTATAGAGTTGGGAATACCCGAGGAAAGTATTTTACGATCTCCTACCGGGATTCGAATCTGGGCCCAAGAGACTTTCTCTATCATTCCAGTCCAACCGGTACAAAAACTTATTTCCTTGACTTCCGTAAGATAGCTATTTAAGAAAATATTTTCGACTTTAGATAGAAATCTCTATCTACTATCTGAATTATAATAAATAAAAAATCAGGATTATGAGTTTATAGTGCTTTTTTTAGGCGGTATTTTTCTGTCTTAAACCTCAACTACCGAGTTTGGTTTCTTGGTTTATAGTACCGAGTTTATAGTGCTTTTTTTAGGCGGTATTTTTCTGTCTTAAACCTCAACTACCGAGTTTGGTTTTTCCTCTAAGCATCAGTACGTCACCGAAGAACATGAACATTTGCATTGTCTCCCAGACGTACAATTTTTTGGAAAACCGATGTTGCTTACTGTGAGAAATAGGCGACTTGAATTTGGCAGGACCTCGTAGTGCCATTGCAAACAATCTGGCACAAACATTTTGTGAATAAACATAGCTGTTGTCTCAGCCCCCACTACTTTTCTGCTTCCGCTGCCAAGTAAATAATACTTTTTCTGCGCCTGAGAAACTTAACGGATACCTGTCAGGGTTAAGAAAACCTTTTCTTTGTTTATTACAATTTGTAAATAAATTATTTTACTATTTTTTGTACTTATTTCATTTTATGAATCATTTTTTAGTCGCATTTCAAAGTTATTGGATCTCGGTGCCGATTCATACAAAAAAAAGAAAGAGAAAATATATTAATTTTTGTTATAAATGTAGGGATGAAGTGTATTTGTTCAGATTACGCTAAGAAAGTGCATGCTAATTGCGCGTAGGAAAAAATGTTCATTCTGAATACTTTTTTCTTCTGAATTATAGTTTTTAATTAATTTTGTATGATAATCAATCTCTCATTTTGTCATTTATAGTAAATACACAAGACTTCTTTATGCACAAAGGTCTAGGGCCACTAAATTGTTCCGTCCCAAGGCTAGATGACCTTTCCTCATACCATAGCCCTCTAATCCTAACCCTTTCCACATCACCTATTCCAAAATCACTTCCGCCTTTATTCATCGGAGACCCAGATAACTGGAACCGCTTCCGTGAGATTATAAACCATAAAATAAACCTCAGAGTCTCCCTAAAAACCTGTAGCTGTAACTTCCTATACCACCCAACAACAACACCAACAAGCAGTTTAGTCAGCATCCCAACCTCTTTCTTCCACTATAGACCGCTAGAATCCTTTACCCCCAAGAACTCCGAGATCTTATCCAAAGCAAAAGACGTTCTAGGACACTCTGGCAAAGAACCAGGCATCCTGACGATCGGAAATCATATAATTATTATTCCAGGCTGGTTAAAAAGAAACTAGCAACCCACAGATTCGAATCCTACAATTCCTACCTTTTCTCATTATCTTCTACTGATAACTCCCTCTGGAAAGTAACCAAAAAAATCCTTAAATTCCACTATATTTCCCATCCCCTCCGACGTGATGATGGCTCCTGGGCTTTGTCAGATGAGAATAGAACAGAGGAATTTGCTAGACATCTATCCAGTATATTCAATCCCCATCCTGAACACCACTCCACCCATACAGCTGAAGTAAAAGAATTCCTCTTCTCACCGATCTCACTCTCTCCACCTTCTAAAGCTGTTAACCCCTCTGAGGTCGAATTCCTTATAAATAGATTAAAATCCCGAAAATCCCCTGGTTACGATCTCCTCACATCCCAAATCCACGATTGGCGCATCAAAGTCAACTAATCCAAATGTAAAAATATCACCTTCACTCTCCGTCACAGACCCTGTTCTCCAGTCCATTTCAATTCCATTCCATTTCCCACCTCCGATACAATCCGGTATTTTGGTTTCCTTCACAAGAACTCAACCGAAGATATGGCAAGTTATATAGACTATGGAACAGAACATCAAATCTTTCAACAGACAACAAACTATTAATTTACTAGACCATACTGAAACCTATTTGGACCTACGGACTTGAACTGTGGGGGACAAAAAAATCTTCGAACATCAAACGTATCCAATCCTTCCCGTCCAAAGTCCTTCGAACAATAATCAACGCTCCTTATTATCTTTCAAACAAGACCTTACATCATGATCTAAACATCCCATTTGTACTTGACCTTATTCCATCCAAACTTTCACCAGAACCTGATCTGCCATCTTAATCCCTTAACACGATCCCTATCCAGCTCAATCCATCCCTATAATCCTCCTCGTAGGTTGAAGCGGCAGTGGCCACGAGACCTTCTGTAAATATGCTATTGGTAATTGCTTAACTGTAAATATGCTCCTGTAAATATGACCTAAACATCCCATTTGTACTTGACCTTATTCCATCCAAACTTTCACCAGAACCTGATCTGCCATCTTAATCCCTTAACACGATCCCTATCCAGCTCAATCCATCCCTATAATCCTCCTCGTAGGTTGAAGCGGCAGTGGCCACGAGACCTTCTGTAAATATGCTATTGGAGCCCTGGCAATGGCCAGATCCTCCACTCAAGTCCTGAGTGACTGTGGCCCTAGTGCTCTCACTCAGTCTCCACTGGCTTTAATCCAGTGATGCGGCTCAGAGAGAAGCGCTGGGACGTCTTTGTTTCCTGCCTTGTCATCTACAAGAGAAGGGCAGGTCATGGCTCGGAGTTCCTCGGGCAGAATGTAAATATATATATATATGTATGAATGTAATCTAGAATTTTTATTTATTTTATTTTATTTATTTATTTTATTAAATTTTATTATTTCTTCTTTTGTTAATATTGTACTTTTATTTATCTCCAGTGTCCTTTATTTTATCAATTTATTTTTCTTTATATTTATTTTATTGTGTATATAATTTGTAAATACAGTGTGAATGGGTACTTCAGCCCTAATACTCATTGCCCTTGAGTGTGGCACCTTGTGTTAAGTTCAATAAATAAAAAAAAGAAAAAAAAAAGTAAATAGAAAGTTTTAATATATGTTGTTTTTCTATTTTTTCAAAACATTTATTCTATTCGATTATTTTAGAAATTAAATACATTAAAAGAAATTATTGTTGCAGAACGATTCAAGGGAGTTGATGTAAATAATGAAAAATAAATTCAAAAGATTTTATTTTGTTGTATTATTATAATTTTAAATTTGAGTGATATGTGTATGCGGTAGGTACAAATGAATAAACAAAATATGCCAGTGATTTTGGGTCAATATTAATCAGTTTTTTTGGACTTTCCA